>JAPKLW010003726.1:0-36739 GCA_026898455.1 Plectranthus barbatus
CAGCAACGATACACAGCAGCGGTATCAACTTAATCACCATGTCAACACCCCCCCTCAAGATGGAGGCGGTGGAGATCAACCACTCCAATCTTGCAAAGAAGCTTGCGAAACCGAGGACCGGACAGATGCTTGGTAAAGAGATCGGCCAACTGATTCTCACTGCGAATATGCGATGGAAGAAGAAATCCAGATTTGAACAGATTTCGCACATGGTGGCAATCCAACTCGATGTGCTTAGTACGCTCGTGGAAGACGTGATTACGGGTGATCTGGAGCGCCGCTTGATTGTCACAGTAAAGAGGAAGAGGCAGCTGAGTTTGAACATGAAAATCATCAAGAAGAAAAGACAGCCATTGAAGCTCCTTCGCGGTGGAACTGAGAGCCCGGTATTCCGCCTCAGCACTTGACAAAGCTAGTGTAGACTGCTTCTTACACCTCCAAGATATGAGAGATTGACCGAGAAACACACAAAAACCAGTGATGGATTTTCTGGACTCCTTGCAAGAGCCCCAGTCAGCATCAGAGTAGCTAATGAGTTGAAGTGGATTGTTCGCTGGAATGAACAAACCAAGAGACGGCGAAGACTTCAAATATCGAACAACATGTAAGGCACTATCCCAGTGAACCTGCCTTGGCGCGCAGACAAACTGGCTCAGCTGTTGAGTGGCAAAAGCAAGATCAGGACGCGTCATATTAAGATATAGAAGCTGTCCGATCAATTTGCGGTATCTGTCAGCATCAGGAAAGGGTGGAGAGGTATCATCAAATAGCACAGCACCAGAAGGAAGTGGAGTGGTAGTTACCCGACACCCGAGCAACCCAGTCTGATCAACAATGTCAAGAACATATTTCCTTTGACATACGTATAATCCAGCTTCTCCACGTGCAAGCTCCATCCCAAGGAAATATCTGGCTTCTCCAAGGTCTTTAATTGTAAACTTGGAATGTAAGTATTGTTTCAGAGACTCAATGATGTTCAGACAAGATCCGACAATGAGAACATCATCAACATATATAAGCAAAGCCAAGGTATGAGAAGAGAAAACCCCAATGAACAAACAAGGATCATGACTTGACTGAGTGAAACCAAACTCCAACAGAGCCTTCGTGAACTCCACATTCCATTCCCGTGATGCCTGCTTCAACCCATATAAGCTGCGAACAAGTTTGCAAACTTGTCCAGGCTCTGCACCAAGAAATCCCTGTGGTGGAGCCATATATATGTCCTCAGTTAGAAAACCATGTAGAAATGCATTATTAATATCAGCTTGATGTATAAACCAGCCATTAGACACAGCTATAGTCAATAACAATCTCACTGTAACATGTTTAGCAACTGGTGAGAACACCTCCTCATAATCCAACCCATATTGTTGCTTGTAACCCTTGGCTACAAGTCGAGCTTTGAAGCGTTCTATAGACCCATCAGCCTTAAGTTTGACCTTATAAACCCACCTAGAATCAATTGCCATCTTACCAGCGGGCAAGGTAGTAAGTATCCAAGTTCCATTTGATTTAAGAGCATCTAACTCAGCATTCATAGCATCCACCCATTCAACATACTTGCAAGCCTCAGAATAAGATTGAGGTTCTCTAAGATCAGTCACATGTACTAAGAAACTCACATAAGAAGGAGTAAAAGCAGGAGACACAGTGTAAGGAAAAGTAAATGGAGTTAAAGAGGGTACCTCATAAGTGGGAGTGAGAGAGATTTGATCTAAGCAAGTAGCTACAAAATCATTTAGCCATGCTGGAGGCTTAGCATTTCTTTTCTCTCTGCCCATAGGTACAATGGCTGCAGGAAGAGTGGAAGAGATATCAGTGATAGTGACAGGAGTGTTATCAGATGGAGGAGAAGTGTTTTCAGCTAAGGGAGTAGCAATTTGTGGTGAAGTGGGAGTAGAGGGATGAGATGAAGAACATGGAGATGGAGAAGTGGAAGATGAAGGCATGATGATGATATTACTGGGATTTGTATCAGGAGAATCAGAGTTAGGCAAAGGTGAAGTAGGTGGGGAAGAATGAAAAGGAAAAATATTATGAAATAGCTTGACATCCCTACATGTAAAGATTTTTTCAGTTTGTATGTCAAAAAGTGTATAGCCTTTCTTACCAACTGCCACACCAAGGCACACACACTTGATGCTCCTGCTGTCAAATTTTGTCTTGTTAGGTGTGTTATCCACTGCATAACATAAACAACCAAAAGGCACAAATGAGTCTGTAGAAATTATCTTGTTATGTAGTACTTCATAGGGACTCTTCCACTGTAGCATGGCTGTAGGAAGTCTGTTTATAAGCCAAGTTGCATGAAGTAATGCATAAGGCCACAATTTATGAGGCAACTTACTTTGAAACATCAATGCACGAGCAGTTTGAAGCAATGTTCGATGTTTCCTCTCCACAACACCATTTTGTTGTGGACTATAGCTACATGTGGTATGATGTAGGATGCCTCGAGCAGCAAAGATATCTTGCAAAGTCCTGTTAATAAATTCTGTCCCATTATCACTTCGGACCTTCTTAACAGATGCACCATATTGTGTTTCAATCAATTTAAGAAAATCTTGAATCAGCTTTGGGACTTGATGCTTGGAGATCAACATAAAAGTCCAAGTACACCTGCTATGATCATCAACTATAGTCAGCATGTAGGCCGTGTTAAGGATAGAATCTGCTCTGTAAGGTCCCCATAAATCCATGTGAACAAGTTCGAATGCAACAGCACATCTATTACCACGAATTGGAAAACTATCTCTGCTCTGCTTGGCCATATGGCAGATGTCACAAGCTTGAATCTGATTCTGAGCATCAGATGTAAAGACAGATTGTAGATGAGGCATATGCTTCATAGTGGTGAGAGATACATGGCCAAGAAGAGTATGCCAATCTAGAGCCGACACAACTTTGTCATGTCTAACAGCATTCACATGAGTGTATGTCTGAGTGGACAGAACATAAATTCTTCCAACAGACTTTCCCATTCCAACCACATGATCATTATCTCGTTTCTGAATCAAACAATGAGACTCATTGAAAGTACACTTCACATGTAAATCCTTCACTAATTGAGACACAGAGATCAAGTTATGTGTGAATGTAGGTGCCAATAAAACTCTAGATAAAGTTAAGGTAGGAGAAAGAACCACCTTCCCAGCTTTATGTATCCATGAAATACTCCCATCAGGCAAATGAAGCCGCTGTGGAACCAGCAAGACTTCTACATCGCGAAGTAAGGTTTGATTGCAACATATGTGCACACTAGCACCAGAGTCAACAATCCATTGATCATTAGGTATAATATCAGACACACTAAATATATAGTGAGTGTCAAAGTTGCTAAACGGATCCGAAGCAACTGGAGCATCAGTGAGCATATTGACACGCTCATCTTCAACCTTCAACTTCCTAAGATACTTAGCCAATTTTTCTTCAAATTCCTTATCTTCTTCTGTTACAGATTCAGATGGATTCTCACCATCATCTTGAGTAACAAGTAGAGCACGATCGGGCTCTCTTCTAGGTTTGCTAGCCTTGAACCACTCAGGGTACCCATGCAGCTTGAAACATTCCTTTGCTTCATGTCCCATTCCTCCACAATGATTGCATTTAAGCTTCCTCCGTTCTTCCTTGCTCATCCAGGGTTTTGAGGCAGGTAGAGGCTTCTTAAACTTGTTAAAACCCGGTGTAGGACGATTCGAAGTGTACATAGCCATCTCACTTGTATTGCCCTGTTGAGAAGCTACACGCTTCTGGTCCTCATCTTGGAGAACCATCGAATAAACACTTCCAACATCAGGTAAAGGTTTTATCAGCAAAATCTGGCTGCGTACAGAATCAAAACAATCATTTAATCCCAGCAGAAATCTCATTGTCTTCTTTCCTTCCTCCAACTTGTTTAGAGCACCACATGTGCAACTTTGAACCAAATCAGCTGTCAAAAGATTAATCTCATCCCACAGAGAGTTCAAATTGTTAAAATATTGTATTACACTCTGAGATCCTTGCATAAAATTTGATAAGTCGCGTTCTAATTGGAAAAGCTTAGGACCATTGCATCTATTGAATCTTGATCCTATTTCTGCCCAAAGTCGCGCAGCATTATCAATATATTGGAATCCCGAAGCTAAATCCTTGGACACAGAGTTGAGAATCCATGTATAAACCAAATAATCTACTCTAATCCAATCATTATAAAGTGGAGATGTAGCAGGTGGTTCAGGAAATGTACCATCAATGAACCGAAGCTTATTTCGACCGCTGAGCGCACGCCGAATGCCACGACTCCATGTGAAATAGTTATTACCCGTCAACACAACAGTAACAAGCTGCAGATTGGTGTTATCATTGGGATTGACATAGAGAGCTGCTTTAATACCAGGATCTACTTGATTTTCAGCCATAATATCTCGATCGTTGTCGTCGAGCAAAGTAGAGAAGGGATTGCCGTTCAGAGAACTCCCTTCGGAAGCAGCAGGCGAATCGTCGAAATCCTCAGCTGCAATGCGTCGCCAAGAGGTTTTCTGACTCTTCTTTTTCTTGCCCATACAACTAGATTAACAATGATCGAAACCTGGGGCTAGATACCATGATGAAGTTGCAAACCACGAAGAACAGAAGGAAAATATATGTGGAAAATGTTATTTCTTCATGTGTGAAATGAGCAAAGCTCGTACATGTAAATGAGCTGGGAACGCATGATATCACGTGGGAGACACGTGAATCGTAACAACCTACAACAACTAAAGCGTGAACACGCTTTATTCACAAAATAAGAAAACAGAAAATAAAACGCATGCAGCCCATGCAACGTCTGTCTTCATCGTCTTCACAGCAACGATACACAGCAGCGGTATCAACTTAATCACCATGTCAACAATAAGTCAATTGGATAGCATCGTAAAACATTTCATATTCCCTATTTAGCAACTCAAGTAGCATGATTTTTTTAAATTCTAATGAATTTTGAATTTTCAGGAATAAGCGACTTATATGTTCATGTGGCTGTAAATAATGAGCCAGCTAAGAATCTCTACATGAAAAGTGGCTTCACTTTGGAGAGTGAAGAACCTGCATGGCAAGCAAGGTTCTTGGATCGACCCAGGAGGCTTCTTTTGTGGACAGGTCTTCCTATCACATATGAATTGTAATACCACGCTAGAATTATTACACAATTTTCATTTGTATTTAATGGTTTTATCTTTATTTTTCTTGTATTTATGTAAATCATATTATTGGATAATGTCATCTATAGTTCTGTACACAGCCTTTGCTACTTATTTTCTCCACGACTAGTATGAAAACTATTACTCATTAAAGTCGATGAATTGAGTTTTGGATGGTTATCTGCTATTGGTTATTCATCTGAGAAGTATCTTGTCAAATTTATGACTTTAGATGCCATCTTTTTCTTGACTTTGGAGTTTTTTTATGGAGGTATAACAATAGGTAGTTATGTTTCGCTAGTGTGGTAATAATTGGATATTACCTATATTTATGTTCCCCCGCCAAGTGAATATTGCAGAAAATTATTGTGTTGTTTCATATGCACTGGTTATAATTTGTTTCAGTCACCTAAAACATGTAATTGGATGGTTGTGGCGTTTTGTTTCGAATAACCAGAGTTATATTCATAAATGCTGACATTCACATCCTATGATACAAATCACATATATTCAAATTATCATGACGCATCAAAAGCAAATGATGATATTATAATTGTGGATACTTTGGGGCTGGACAGAGAAAAGATTTATAGAATTTCACCAAAGCAAATCTCATGCTTCAACTCTTGTAGAATTCTAGCTCATACTTGTTATATGTAGTTGAGAGCATTATCATATGATTTATAGTCATAGACCATGTTCTGTAGCACTCGTAATCGTTCATCATGTCCAGCTTCACCAGTCCCTTGTTTGTAGATAACACAATGAGGTAGCCAGTTTCAGTATCTCCACCTTCTGAATATTTGTATAGCTCTGCATGCCAGTCTTGGACAACACCTGCATTTGAAAACCCATCATCATTTCTACCATGTTTTACGAATGTGTTTATCATTGTTAAATTCCATGTCAAGGGGGCTATGCGCTGTAGAAAAGAAAGACTCATTTGTGAAAAAGAACATACTTTCTTTTTGTCTTGCAAAAGTGTTTAGCATATTGAGTTTCTTCATCTTGAGAACAACCTGGAAATTCCAAGAATAAAAGCTTAGTTTAGACTGTAAGAAATACTATTGTTGTTTCAATTAAATAATGATTGAAACTAATTAGGCCCAGCCTCGAATATCCAAGAAAAATGGATTTAAATGAGAACTGTCAGAGTAAAGATGGAGATGAGATGGGCTATGATCTAACATGGAAGCATAGCTATAGAGCCTTGATGAACCAACGTGAAAGCATACCTATGAGGCCGAATGAATTAATAAGAATTGAATAGAGCTTCAGTGGTATTAATAGTCGATGTTTATTAGTATGAAGATAGAATGATAGATTAATACCTTTCCTTCATTATTGAAGATCACTGCAACTGACCGGAGCAAGGACTGCCCTGTTTCAACATTTGGGAATTAGAGAGAAGTGATAACTATAAGACATATATCTGAAGATTTGGGATGTCCAAGTACATCTTTAAAGACCCTAACTTTTGATTGATTTTGTTTTGCTCTCTGACCTGTTAATTTTTCCATCTTCGGTTATGATAATATCTAATATTTTGATTTGAAAATTAATGTTGATAATCCTACCATTTGAGGTCTCAATATTGAGGTCTGCACCTTTGGCCAGAATAGATCTGCATTTCTCGTAGTTAAAATCAACTTCATTAGAATCCTCAAGCGGCAGCACTGGTGAGCTCCCACTTAACATGCTTTTACCTGCTGATCTTGCTTTAAGAGTGTCAGCTCCCCTTATTGCTGCAACAAAGTTGACCAATGTGACATAATTAAACAATGAGAGATAGAATAGCCAACAGCAGACAAAACATTATGACTAACGAACTAATGTTGTCTTATATCTTCATCTAGAATGTGTTGGCCTAAAATGAAACAAACATTTCATACAGGTAGCAGCTGCAGCAGTTAGTGTCACTATCTCTCCGGTCTTTGTGGCACTGATCGCAGAGCCTATCGCACTGCTTAGCTGCTCTCTCTTTGCTCCCATGGCCTCTGCCACCTTTGCACATTGTGCAGCAACTAATGCTGCCGCAGAAGCAACAGCTGACTCCTTGGTGCCATGCTTCTCACCGTGTTGCGAGTTTTCTGCTGCTATTGCAGCCAATGCAGCTGCAACACCTGCTACTGATATTGCAGCATGGACTTCCGCCCTCTGTAATCTCTGGTCTTCTTTTCGCCTCTGTTTGATCTCTTTGAGCCATTTTTTGATTGATAATTGTTTAAATGGTGCAAGTTTCCATGGCATCTGCAATCACATAATTATTTTCAAATACTTCCACTATTGCTGATTCTGCTGAATAACTAGAACTTACCCATTTCCTTTTGAAATAACTGCTGTAATTCACTTCTGGGTGCATTGCTTGTTGCATCCATATCCATGACTGAGAAAAGATGTGGAGAATTCTTTCACTGATACACTCTAAAGATTATCTTGATTTTAATCATGTTAATGTTGGTCCTAGTTACCTTAACGTCGTTTGCTTTCCAAGGAGGCAAGAACATGTCTTCATCGTCTAATTTTGCACTGCTGTTCGTCTTCTGCAAGTTTTGCATGTATATTCATTCTGTCACATAATTATGTGCAGTTTGCAATAACAGAATAAGGTAAAGCTCCGTAGAGAACTTACTACCGTAGGAGGCTTAACATCGTTCCCAAATGTCTTTATGGAGCTGTTTCGAAGAACAAGTGATTGCTCTTGCATATCAGGCTGTAGAGCCTGAACTGCAAAGTTGCACCAAGATTGAGAGAGAAAATCCATGGTCTCGGGATGAGCTTGAGAAAGTGTTGGCTTGTAGTCTGAATCCATGTGTTTCCGAGTTTGAAAGAAGCCCTGAATCTGTAAGAATTTTCTTCTCTCTTGTGGCTTAATTATACTAAGCTTTACCAGCATATGGTCCATAAGCATCAATAAAGTTGTGGATTTGGAGCTGTATGGTTAACATAAAAATTTGGAAAAATAAGGGAACAAGAGAGCCTACCACATCATTTGAACTCGTTGCATCACCCTTATTCAATTGCATTACTTTTCATTAAATAAGAATTATTCCATGCATGTGTGAAGTGAGAATCAATGCTTCTATCATTATTGAAATCCATGGGTAATAGTAATAGGCTGCTAGATAGGTCCCAATGAATTTCCTTGTAGTCATTAGGTGTTGGGCTAAGTCCTGCAAAGAGCGCAACTCTTATCATTGTATTTGAAACCTTGAACAGACTGTCGGCTTATCACCAGATGAAAGTAAGGATGGCATCAAGCCATCATTCCTGTATGGCCTGGGGAGACACTGCTACCATGGACGGGACGCGGTGAGTTTATTAGCTCAGTCTTATCTCACAGAGTCACAAAAGAGAGATGATCTTTATGTTGTGTCACGAAGGCTCTCTAGATGTTACAGTTGGAAAAGATTTAAAAATGGCCAACTTTATGGATTATGATATATTAGATTTATTGTTTGATTGAACTTAGGAGGACCCATTGTAGGCATAGATGCATGTTTATGTAGATAAGCACATAATTCTCAATGGAAAAACACCACATGCTAGCCACTCACGAAGCAAGAAAATCAAAATGAATAGTATATATAGATCTAATTTTTTTTTCCCCAAGATTTGAGTTTGGACCCTTCATTTTTTTGTCTTTGAATTTGTACCAGAAACTCTAGGTAAAGCATGGGCAATCAATGTTGAGACATAAACATAAGTGATGACTGTCAAGAGTTGTCATAGGGCCATGCCATGTCTGAAGTTTTTTCTCTTGTATGTATTATGCCATTGCCACAACTTCCAAAACATATACCCACTATCTTGTATTTCATATTTGGAATCCATTAATCAAGATCAAGATGTAGGAAAAAGATATATACTTGAATTATTGAGGGGAAAGACAATGAAAGTGAGCTTTCTTGACAACCAGTGAGATATGTATCATTGCATGAAAGTTAGATTATAATTTATAAAAACAAAGTAATAGATGATGATTATAACATTGATAAACAATTTAAAATAAGGTTAGCTTTTGGAGCCCTCATGATGTTGGACAAATGAGCAAAGCTACTTTTTATCACTTGGCTTAAGTTGTCAACAAGGCCATGGATTAGCTTTTTAGATTATTGATTTCCTTTTGTAACATTTAATATTTGAAATTCTCATGTGATTAGACATTACCAATTTCTGCTTCCATTTTATTTAGTTTGGTTGTGTTTTTTTGTTAATCTAATAAGGGAAGCTACTTGTATCACACCTAGTTATTACAGAAAACCATCTAAGTTTATATGAATAATCAAAGTTTAATATCAATATTTTTGAGTTCGAAAAAATGTCTCTTCTAAATTAAGTCAATGAAATCATATTAGAACGGTTTGGATACGTGATTGAACAAACTTAATGCGAGTAATGAAATCAAAATATCATTTGACTAGTTCAACGGATTAAAACATTAATTCAATGAATGAAATAAATAATAATATTTATAAAAATATATTTTATACATCATCTCTTATATGAGATGCAAAAAATCACTTATTATGAAAAAAATGCAGAAAATAGCAAAATAGTCTTCTTACCCTTACTTTTAATAATCAAACCTGAATTTTGATATGTAAGTTGTCATGTAAATATTTTTATTTTTATTTTTTGCAAAAATTCATAAAGTCTGTTAGTAAGTAAGAGTTGAATTTAAATAATTAAACTGAAATTCCAATTGAATTTTAAATTTGCTCCCCAGACCCCAATATCAATTATAAAACCAAATATAATTTAATTGAAATTTCAGTAGAATTTTCAAATTCACGCCAAAAATTTAATTATAAATCTAAACAATAAATTAAAACTCAAATTAAATTAAATTCATGTTTATTAAATTTTAAATATTAAAAGAACCTCACTACATTTCATTTTGAATTATTCGAAATTTGAGTATTTTAATTGAAAAATATTGGCATAAATTAGAGTTGTTATTATTTCCAATTATTAAAGTGAATTGGAATTAAAATTTAAACAATTACAAATGTAAATTTGGATTTCATTTACAATTAATAGTCAATTTTAGTCTTTTAAAGGAATTAGCTAATTCATTTCGAAAAAAATCGAACAAATAAAGAGTGGCGTGAAATTATATTTTTATGATACAAATAAGGGTTGTGAATTAATGAACTAATTAAATGGTGGTGCGAATTGATTTTTTTTATAATTAAAAAGGGAATATAAATTAAATTAATTAAGGTTGGCGTAAAATTATATTTAGTAAATTAATTGTAAGTTTGTTTAATTTAAGCGTGAATTACATATTATTTCTATCATTAAAACATGTTATAATGCATCCAATAATTAATTTAATTTTTGTAAAAATAAAATGAATAAACTATTTAGTCGTTATAATTCTGCCCAAAATTGAGGAATTTGATATGTTTAATCATATATTTTCAAATAATTAAATGTAAGGGTAAATCAGACTTTTCATTCAATTTTTGCTATTTTTTTTGCATTTATTCATTTTTTTGCTATTTTAAATTATTTCCTCCAAAGAAAAATTGGATCTCGAATTTGTTCGATTGATACTTAACTATTCTATTAATAATATTTAATTAATATTTTTAAACTCATAATAAAATTATAATATACAGTTGATTTAGTTGAAATGGTCGATTTCATATTTTACTTTATCTAATTGGAGAGTTTCCAATCGGATCTGTCTAAACTGGGTATAGTAGTTAAATTAATTCGATTCATCTAAATCATGCATACCGCTAGATAGAGATGATTAAATAAGATTTACTGAACTTATTAAATTATACTACCTTCGTCCCGCGCTATTAGTCCCATATGGTTTCGGCACAGGAACCAATGTTTGTGAGTGTAGTGGAATTAGTATTTTATTGATGAGTGTGAAAAAGTTTGCCATTTTAGGAAATGGGACTAATAGAGTGGGACAGACCAAAAAGGCAAATGAGACTAATAGAGTGGGACAGAGGGAGTACCTTACTGAAATTTATAATATGATAAAGACTCATACCAATATAATTTTAGTATAGGATAATTTATATACAATTGCTTCAATATTTTGAATTTTCAGAATAATTTGTGTGTAGTTTAAGTATGTCATATTATTATATCATTTATCTTATCATTCTTTCATTATACCGTTAACATACAAAATTTTATCAATATACTTTAATTTTTACAATTTTTTTTTGCTAATATTTATTCAAGAAATATATTTATATCAATCAATAATATTGTTAAGTGAGAAAAGAATATATAATTATATTTTAATTTATTTTCTTAAAATAAAAATAAAATATATTATTATACTTTCTGTACGGTATATTACCTTATAAAAAATCACGGTTTATAAAAAAAATAGATAAACTTAATATTTTTTGCTATGATATGTCCGGTATCTCGATATATTTTTTCATCCCTACCCCGAGCTGGTGCGGATAATAATAAAATAATATTGGCAAAAACCTGCGTTAGGTACGCCTAAATGGTTTAGGCGGGTTTTATTCATATCCAAATGGGTTCACCCACCCAAATAGGATTATTAATCTCTAATTAGGGTATATTAGATGAGTTTGGGTTGGATTAATGAATAAAACCCGCCTAAACCATTTAAATGTGCCTAACCTGGGACCTTCCCAATAATATTTAGGTGAAGCTAAAAAACCATAGTAAATTGTTTAAATAGTTGGAAGTGCAATGAATAGAGATGCAGCATCAAAAGTAAATAAATGGCACTTTATTTGCTGAAAAGAAACGTAAAGCATGTTTTTGTACAGGAAAATTCCTGGTGTTAATCATTTGATTCTGCCATTAGGTATTTTATATCATTGCTATGAAGTTTCTAAGCAACTCTTCATTCATCTAAAACGACTTAATTATAAGTTCATTAAATAAAAAGGATTCTATTTATTTGAATTTTCTCACTCAAACTCGATATTTTCTTTCTTGAATGATACCTTAAAATGAAGAAAGACACTCCCTATGAATAAGGTAAGATCTTCGTTTGTCTGAACTTTGACCAAGAAATAAAGAACAAGATTGAGAGTAATTTGATGCTCAAGATTAATGCAAAATTGAATATGTAACACTAATTAATATAAAATTGAATCGACCAATATGATGCTCAAGATATAATTTAATGCAAAGCTCTAGTTTATTTTTTAAAAATGTAAATCTTTTAAGTTACTATACTTATTCACTAGTATTGCTTGTGGTTTTTGAAACCAAAACATTTACAGGCTAACAGGCCTAATTCCATTTGAAAATTATGTCAAACTCAATAAGCACATTACTAGGTTTTTGTTTTGTTTTGTTTTTTAGAATCTTGAAGCTTTTTACAACAATAACAATTACTATTGTAGTTAGGGGTGTGCAAAAACCGAACCGAACCGAAAAAACCGAAAAAAACCGACCGAACCGATGAATTTCGGGCGGTTCGGTTCGGTTTTCGGTTCAAAAATCTAAAACCGATAACTTATCGGTTCGGTTTTCGGTTTCAAAAATTTCAACCAAAAAACCGACCGACCGATAACAAATATAATAAATTAAAAAAAATAATATATATATATATATATATATATATATCTATATAATATTTTTCGTATATAATAATAATATCTCCTATTTTAATATTTTTCCTAATCCCTAATTTTCCTATTCCTATTTCCTTCCCTAGATCTCGCCACTTCCCCCTTATTTGATTTTCCAAGCCGCCGCTCACCATTCGTCTGCCTTCTCCAGTACTCCCCAGCTGCCTGCTCCCCCGCTCGCCGCTCACTGCACGGCTACCTGCTTCGGCGCTCACCCCTAGCCACTCACTGCTCGGCTGTCTACTCCGGTGCTACTCCGCTCGCTGCTCGGCTGTGTGCTCCCCTGCTCGGCTGCCTTCTCCCCCTTACACCACTGCACGCCTGCTGCGAGCGAGAGCAGTGCTCGTTGTACCTGACCTGGCTTCTGAGATCGCGAGAGCATGCCTGCTGCTACTGTTGTCAAATTAGTTTGGGAATTTTTTTTTTTTTTTTGAAGAAATGCTTGAAAGAAAGTGTTATCGGTTGGAACCGAAACCGAACACAACCGACCGAAGCTATCGGTTCGGTTTTCGATTCGATTGAAATAGTTTTCGGTTCGGTTTTCGGTCGGTTGTAGCTATTGGTTCGGTTGATTCGGTTGTCCAAATTTCGATCGGTTTTCAACCGAACCGAACGATTGCACACCCCTAATTGTAGTTGTTGGGGTCAAATAATAAGAGTCAACAAGGATAGTCCAAGAGAGAATTGGACTAAATAATGAATTACGACGGGACGGGAGAACTCGAGAAGTGAGAAAATATAAAGATCGAATATCAAAGGAAAATAAATGAAAGGAGAGAGAATTAAAGCGACAATCAAAGGCACGAAGAAAAATATAACATCAATTGAAATTAACAATTAAATTATGGCAAAAACTTGCGTTAGGCAGCCCTAAACGGTTTAGGCGGGTTTTATCCTACTCAAATGGGTTGACCCATCCTAAATATGATTTATTAATCCCAATTAGAGTATATTATATGGGTTTGAGCTTAGTTAATGGATAAATCCGCCTAAATCGTTTAGTCCTGCTTAAACCAAGACCTTCCCTTAAATTATCATTTGTATCATGAATCAATAATTTTCCTAAAAAAAGAAGGTGCACAACTTACATTCGGTAATACTCCTTCCGTCCCGGCTGAATTGTCCCGGGTTGACCGGGCACAATAACCAAGGAGTGTGAGTGTAAAGTAAGTTGAGTGGAATTAATATTTTATTGTTGAGTAAAAAGTTGCTTTTTAAGTAATGGAGGTGAGACGGACGAAAAAGGAAAGTGGGACAATTGAGGTGGGACGGAGGGAGTACAAAAGAAGAATCCTTAAGGAACTACCTCATAAGATTCGACAAAGAGAATGCCTTAGGGGTGGCAATTTTTGATCCGATCCGATAATCCGACACGAATCCGCACGATAATAACGGATACGGATTGAGGCTTATCGGATATGGATTCTTATCGGATCGACACGATAAGGACACGAAAATTTTGGATCGGATTCAGATTGGATACAGATCGGATCGGATAATTCATTAAACGGATCGGATTCGGATCGGATACGGATATCCGTTAATAAATTAATAAAAAAATTTATTTTTTAAATATAATAATTAATTAATTAATTGATTTTGATATATTAAAATAGATTTAAAGTTCTTTAAAAAACTCAAATCTCTTGGTTCTTCATTGTTCGTGTCCCATTTTATTAATTCACCACATAAAAATGTATTTATTTATCTATAAATTATATTTTTTAATATTTATTTTCTTCTACTATCAAAATAATAACTTTTTTTTTCTCAACTTCAAGTTTTCAATTAAGGTGTATCAATGGATTAACTAAAAGGTGAGATCTAAAATTTTAATGTTGATGAAAATATTGTAGATTCTCATTCATTGTCTCAACTCTTTCAATTTCACCATGATAGATTAAAAGTATTTATTATATGTTATTTTATTTGTTATAAATCTTAAAGTTTTAATTAATATTTTTCTCCCACAAAATTATAAGTGAAGTATTGATAATTAAGGTCAAAGATTGGTCATTATTTAGAAATGAGCATGTTTAATCACTAGAATTGGAATTTAAGATTTATCTATGTATCTTGGGATATTTGATTTAGGATTTTAGTTTCAAATGAAGTTACAATTTTATTTATTTATCAAACACATTATTTGAACAATCAAATATGAATATTTTGTATTATCTTATCAAA
Organism: Plectranthus barbatus; assembly: GCA_026898455.1. Lineage (NCBI taxonomy): Eukaryota > Viridiplantae > Streptophyta > Magnoliopsida > Lamiales > Lamiaceae > Plectranthus > Plectranthus barbatus. The sequence goes on from JAPKLW010003726.1 coordinate 14,948, forward strand.
TTTTTATTGGATTATAATTGTGTTTATTGAAACGGATTCGTATTGAATTAATCCAATTTGGATTCTTATCGGATCTTTATCGGATCGGATACATAATGGATCATTCGGATTGGATACTTATTGGATCCTTAACGGATACGGATCGGATTCGGGCGGATACGGATTTGAGCTTAACGGATCGGATACGGATACGGATTTTGATTTTTCTTAACGGATCGGATACGGATTTGACCTTAACGGATCGGATCGATAATGGATTGACACGATAAGGATCCGATCCGCACGAATTGCCACCCCTAGAATGCCTACAGTAAAAGATTGTGAAGGGAATCAAAAGTTGACAGTATCTGTGTACCACGATGATACAAGTGCAAAGCAGGGCAGAATCGGATGCTAAAATTAAGTGCGCAAATGAAAATGGAAGAGTCAAACAATCAAAAGTCAAAACACCTATTTCATTTATTTATTATTTTATTTTTTTCTTCTTTATTAATATTAATTAATTATATGAAGCAACGAAATTTAGTTACGGCACAATTTCAATAATTAATTCAGGTATCAATTAATCTTTTATGTCTCTTAATTGTGAATATAAACCGGATTGGGAAACGAACATAGGTCGGATGCTCCAAATAATGTATCATATTTCGAATTTGGAGTTTATTATTTCTTAATTTTAAGCTTTTAATTAATAACATCGGTCCTTTGACGACTATAAAATATCATGCCATTATTGAATTTTAAATCCATCTTTCTGCACTTAATTTCATAAATTGTATTCTACAATCCTCTCTATTTTGGTTTGGCAATTGGAGTTCTTTTGCAAACTCTATAAATAAAATGGGTTTAAAAAATTTCTAAAAACTTTATTCTGAACGCTCAATTTCTAATTGAGAAATTGAATATTAGCCATAAAAATTATTTAAATCTCTACTCGATGCAACGTTGGCTCTTTTAACTCATAAAAAAGAGTTTCCGGTAATCCGTCATCAGATTTAAATAAAAATAAAATATACATTTATTAATAATGTATTTAATTATTTCGCATATTACAATGTCGTAGCACTAGTTAATTTTTTTTTAGAAACATAGCTTTATTTATTTGAATTAATATCTACTCCCTCCGTCCCACTTCATTAGTCCCTCTTTTATTTTTCGTCCGTCCCATTTAATTATCCATTCACCAAAAATGGAAAGTTAATCTCCACTTACTAATAAAATACTCATTTCTTCTATCTCTACTCGTATTGGTTATTGTGCTAAATCTCAAAGGGACTAAATCGCATAGCGCAATATATAATTATTTACATATTTAGCCCATATAAGGTAAATGTATGATTATATGTTAATATTTTAACTAAGATTCTATTAAATAACTTGATCAACAATCAAGATCACTAGATAAGTCATCCTATTTGGGCTACTTAAGATAGAAGAATGATTATATGTTAATATTTAAACTAAGATTCCATTAATTAGCTTGATCACTAATCAAGATTATTCGAAAAACCAACGGTCAGAAAGCGTCTCCCTCCTTACCACATTCTGAGAGAGGGAAGACAGAGGTCCCCAGAGGCCAGAGTACAATGGTGAAGGCATTTAGCCTACAACTAATTGATCGTGGATGTGAGAGCTCAAGAACAGAAAGAGACTCTTCGTTCCCATTTACATGGTATACCTAATACATCCTCCGTCCTGGTCAAATAGTCACGTTTTAACCGGACACAATAACCATCCTCCGTCCTGGTCAAATAGTCACGTTTTAACCGGACACGATAACCAAGATATGTGAGTGATAGTGGAATAAATATTTAATTGATGAGTGTGAAACTTATTTTTTTAGGAAAGTGAATTAATATTACGGGACGAACAGAAAAGGAAAAATTAACTATTTATGCAGGACGGAGGGAATATATAAAATACTGGGGAACAAAGAATCCTCTCTCTCTTCAATGAATATCATACCCATTATTTTGTATTTTTCGTTAACTCCGGAGATTATGTAAAATGGCAACAATATTTTTTCCTATCTTAAAAAACTGTAAATAATCATAAACCAAAAACAGACAATAATCCAAACGAAACATGCCTGATTAATAAACGCGGTTGCTGATAATAGACATCACCTATGCCTTAAGAGATAAAATATATCTCCAACCTAAACCAAAAGCAAGTAACCAAATCTATTACACTACATTATGACTTAACTGAAGTACCTAGACCAGTTGTGTGTGAGTTCTCTCAGCAACTTCACTCCTCCACCACTTTACGCGACTTCTTCGGTGACAACACTTCTCCTGCATTCAGATATATCCAAGCATTTCTGTAAGCCAAACAATCCCACTGCCAAAGATTGCATCACAAAATCATGGAAACACACAGAAAACCTAATGCAGTTAACAACATTGTGAACACTGGCAGCAAAGCTTGATATGAACTATTAGAGAACACAGCAAGGGTATACACTCGAAAACACAAGTCGAAAGTTCCGTATGTGCTACAAATGCCACATATATACAGACATGTAAGCTGTGTGTGTCCTCCAATGGCTACAAGCCTACATGATCAACTTGGCATTACTAGTTCTGTTTTTCATTTTCATATACATAGATTCATACATCGAACACGGTTGAGCTATGTTTGTATCAACAAATCAGTTATAGACTTGTGCCATTGAAAATCATGATTATCAGCAACAAAGTATTGATTTTAGTTCCATTCCGCAAAACATCTATTCCTAAGTGGAAGATTCAAAGTGCTATCTCATTTAAGCATACATTACATCTGAAATTCTTAATCCCAATGATGTTACTACAACATTGATCTTCATAAACCTCCCATGTAGCAGATGAACCAGAAGAGAGAGAGAGAGAGTGGGGTATATAAACCTGTGGCAGACAAAGAGCGACAGTTTTGATGAACTACATGCTTTAGTCTTTCGGTGTGCAAGTGCAACAGGTCATGTTCAACAACAATCCGCCTCATCGGATTAAGTCTAGCTCCATCATCAACATCTCTAGAGCTGGTCAGTGTGTGTTCATCACCTCTAGTTTCCATTTGATCACACACATCTCTTTGACATTGATCCCCTGTCCAAGGTTGAAAAAATGGAAGGTTTAATTTTTAGGGCACAAGCAGATAAGGATTCAGAAAAGAGAAGGTGAAACATTGAAGTGGATACGATTGTACCCGACGAATGGGATGTTGTACCATCGTAAGCAGAGCCCATAGCCAAGGGGGCATACATGAAGGCGTCGCATTTCAGATAGTTGTAAGCTTCTTCCACCAATTTCTTCTTTTTTTTCTTCATGGGTTTCAAGTTAACTTCATCTGCTGATACAAAATGCTCAGGGAAAGAAAAATTAACAAGAATTTGCAGGAGAAAAAAAAAAAAAAGAAGAATCTTAGTAATACCTGAAGTGAGGGGAGAAGATTGAGGGTGGATCAATGGCGCAAACAAGTAAGTGTCTGATTGCATGTAGTTGAAGATTTTCTTCAACACCGATTTGAGTTTCCTCCTTTTGGTGACGTGCTTCGTGGGCTGCTTCTTCTGCCAACGTGAAACAGGAACAGAAACTGGTTTCTTGGCCATAGTTGTGGAGAGAGAGAGAGAGAGAGAGAGAGAGGGGGACAAGAGATAAGTTTGGTGAAATATAAAAGCGGTCAAGGACACGTTTCAGCTTGTAAATGTGGAACGTGTGATGCTCCAATGGCGGTGGAACCGAAGCGAATTTCGATCCTTACTCAAACGGCGTCGTTTAGAAACTCTTTTGCAGCTTTCCTGAGTTTTGTAAGAAAATCTTTTTCAAGAATCCATCTTTTCTCGGTGAAATATTTCGGATTCATACCCAACAATTGAAATCGTAGGATCATAAAAACAGATTTTACTAGAAGATGCAGAAGCCATTGGCATCCATTGTCGGAACTAACAAACACAACCGAATCCAACCGATGAAATGAAAAAAAAAACACACATTCACTTTCGGCGATGAACTGTTAATTAGAGCAAAGTCTCAAGAAAATGGCGTCTCTCGTAGTATACATGCAATCCACTATATCTAAAAAGCTTTCTATTGAGTGGCGTCGGCACTCGTGAGCGGCTTCAGCCCATGCTTCAGTGCAGCTTCCCACACCAGATCAATCCTGTCCACATCTATGGCTCCCACTTCATGGTGACTCCATCCTTCAAGGAAATGCACCACCCCACCTGCATGGCAAGCATGCACCACCCCTCTCTCCATCGTGTACTGCACCACCCAATCAGCATTCGATCAGATTTCAATGGAGTTGTGGTGAAAAAAAGGAAAGACGGAAACGATGCACTTACCTCACAGCATCCTAGCCCTTCCACATCTTCTGGTAGTCTCATGGCTGCAAGAATCCCATAGGTGCAGTCCTTTCTGTATGGCTTTGTAGCCGGAACCACGAACTGATGGAAATGAGCACCGGCCGGCGCGAAGTTCTGCTCTGCTGAGGTGATCCATTTTCCGACTATCCATGTCTGCAGCAGGTTGAATTAATCCAATGAGTTTTTGCAGCAAGAAATGTTGAGCAAAGTTGATGGGAGTGTTTACAGTAGAGGTGTTCGCAGATTTGGCCAGTTTGAACTAATAGGTTTGAAGTTTTTCGAACTATATAAAAATAAAACGATCAAATAATTTACCTAAATCAAACGATTAAACTATATAAAAATAATTGATTTGACTATTTAAAATTAAATATGTTCTAACTTTTAATAATGTACTATAACATATTAAGAGTGGAGATTTTAGTTGATACGTAGAAAACTAAAGTTTAAATATAAATTAATTGATTTTTATATTATTTTATATACTTATTACTCCCTCCGTCCCACTTTAATTGTCCACCTTTCCTTTTTTGTCCGTCCCATTTAATTGTCCACTTACTTAAAATGGAAAAATAATACCCACTCACTAATAAAATATTAATTTCCTCTATCTCTACTCGCATTGGTTATTGTGCCAAAAGCAAAGTGGACAATTCATATGGGACGGAAGGAGTATAATATAATTTTAATTTTAAAATTTTATATTTATAATTTAATGTAAAATTAAAGAGACATATGTGTTAATTATATTAAGTTATAAACTTTAAATTTCAATAGTAAAATCGAAAGAGACATGTAAAATTATAATAATGATAGTAATACTTAATATAATAAAATTATAATATTTAATATTAATACTTAATACTCTATATTCGCCAAAAAATTTAAACATAAATAAATTGTATGAAATTGTACTATCTTACCAAGTGATCTACAACTTATACTTATAGATTATAATATATTTAATAATTATAAATGTCACCGGTCAGCCAACATAGCCGGTTGAAGCTACTAAACCAATTTTAATTGATTTTAAAATTTTCGAACCTTGAAATCAAATTTATAACCAGTCAAACTAACAAAATTAATTAAATTTGGCTGGTTGACCGGTTTCTGCTAAATTACAAACACCCTTACTTCATTACATTACCTTGCAGTTTTGTGCAGCTTGATACTTAGTTACTTGGACTAGATACTTCTGGCAATCGGGTGCGGCTTCTTTCTGGATCTTGCGGAATCTCTCCGTGGAGAGAGTGAGCATCTGCAGTGGAGAAGAAGATGTGGGAATGCACAAGTTAATGGAATTGAAAATATATTTGTGACTAATTACTTACCAGAACTCGAACTCCTTTCCTGCTGAGGTAAAGAGCAATGGCTCTTCCTAGCTTTGATGTGGCTCCAGTCAAGAACACCTCGGTCACATCCTCAGGAATCTGATGAAGAATCACTGCTGCTGTCAATGTGTTTCCATGCACCACTCGAACTTTGAGGTCTGGATGTTTGTTCACGAAGATTGTCCCTCCTCCATTTAGTGCCTCATTCTGTAGCATTGCTGATGTTTTAGTTTTACTTTATCATGTACTGGGGGAGAGAGGGAGGGAGGGAAGAAAGGAGAGAGAGACCTTGTTCAAAGCAGCAAGACTGATAACCTTGACTCCCAATCTGTCGGCTCTAAGAATAGCGTCTTCAATCTGCTTATTGATGCCTTCTGCAGCATACGGCACGAAATACTACACAATGAAAACATCATTTTAGACATGATCGTAAAAATCGTTAGGCCCTAGTCGAGCGTTCGGGTGGAACTTAAAGTCTAAGTGGTTTAAATGGGGCCTAAGCATTTTCTATGTAATAGTTAAAGTAGGTTAATTTTATATATATATATTAAAATAATTGCCTAAATCGACTAGACGACGCATAATTTGCTTAATCAGTCACCTAGATATGCACCTAGATAAATTAAGCGGTCCAGACAGTACTTACTAAATATGAGAATTTAAAAGTTTTTGGTTCGGTTAGGACCGCATAATTCCTATGCAGGACCAAAATAGAAACCGAGAGTCGCCTCACCTGAAAGCCGAACCGAGGGACAACCCACGTCTGGTGCAGCCGGTTCCTGAACTCGTAGAAAGAGACCAAGAAGGTCTTGGACCTAGCCCACATCAGCAGCATCACAGTGAAGGAGACTGGCCAGAATGGAAGCAGATAAAATCTTGGATAAAATGGGAGTGACGCCATTGATCTGACCAGAAACGGCGAGTGCATTGCAGATGACATGTCCACAATATGAGCCAGGAACACAAAATCTGGAACCCTCGAATTTTTACCTGCACTTTCAAGAATCCCATGAGTTTTATTACATCCTAAGACATGTCTGAAATCAAGAAAGTATTTAACTACAAACAATGCTGAATTAACCTGAGTTTAAACTGTTTTTCCTGTGGGCATCCCATGATTCTCTGTTCAATGTGTTTCCCAATGCATCAAACAGAGGCATGAAGAGGCAGTAATTTGAGTCCATCTCAGTGTGATGCAGGCTGTGGTAACTGCACAGTCAAAATATCTATAATCAGTATATAAAAAAAAAGTTACCACCACACAAGATTTATGTTAAGACATTTCAAGAAACTAAAACCACTAACGTTGGAGTGTAGAGTAAATATCTGAGGAAAGGGGCTGCATCAAATATCTGATGGGGGATGATCTCCACATTGGAATGGCCTAAACATCTCAGAAAATCAAACAGCAACACGTAGCCGTAGATCAAGCCTATCGATCCGAGGCCGATAGCAAACGAACCGAGGATCGGCACAGCAACGACAACAGTCAGTAAAAGATGCTCCAAAAACGAAGCATTTCCAGCTGTAAGGGGCTGTGGCACAGGTGATGAATGGTGGAGGGAGTGATAGTGAGTGAAGAGATACTCTCCATGAAAGCATCGATGCAAGCTGTAGAAAAGTGGCTCCGAAATCGCTACGTGAAGAGCCAGCGCCGCAGTGATGCCATTTTTGTTCCAGACAGAGAGTGTTTCAAGAGATGGGAACATGTACAGAACCAAAACAGCAACAATAGCTTGAAGTATAACAAAGTTATCCCTGATTCAGCAACATCACATATATAGTTAAAAATCAGTTATTACATAAATATATATATATATATATATATATATATATATATATATATATGTATGGTATTATTACCAGTTCCATTCTTTGTCAATCTGCTCAAACTCAACTCCTTGCTTGTTAATCTGTCGGTTGCGGGTGAGGAACAGCATGTTGCTGTAAGTACACCATAGCTGATACATCAGAAGCCTCAGCATGCATATGATGAAGATGTGCAGAAACCAATTAGTTTGTGCCATGGATCCTTCTACATATCTTGAATGCATTGCTTTTGCAAGAAAAACCCCATAAACAGCAATCTGCATACCATACAACACAAAACACAAGAATATTTGAGATTTTCTTGCATGAGATTTGTAATTTGAAGACACTAATGATGAGACATTTGTGACTAGCTAGGCACCTTGTAGTTGCCCAAGATTTCCCATGGCCAAGCAAACAATGGTGCAGCCATGGTGTAGTGAAGAATCCTTGAACCTTGTGTCTTCTCCAAGATAGTGTGAATTGCAATGGAAAGAGTGAGAATGAATGTTTTTGCTTCTACTTCGTAGAGATCAATGTATGCATAAATAATAGTTGAAGCTCTATAATTTGTTTATGAAGGTTGATTGATTGATGCATTTACTTCTACAACAATATGCCTACTATTTGCTACCTCTAGAGGCCCGCCCTTAATTTCTCATAGTTGCATGAGGGATCAAGTTGACATCCACTACTTTAATTGCACTTTATTCCACATTTATTTGGAAATTACATTCTTTCTTGATGGAATCATTTTTTTTTCACTATATATATGAAGATATTTATGTTTATGAAATGTCTCCCATGCTACAATAATTGCCTCCTAATTTCTTCCTAATAAGAGAGCTAGTCTAGATGACTTATGAAACTAATTTTATATGCATTTGTTGCATGTGATTTGAATTAATTTTTGTGATGACTATTGAGAGTGGAGTAATGGCTGTAGATTAGGCATAGGTTTGTATTGAGAGTGAGATTTATAATTAGGGTTATGGTAGTTTACTCCCCAACATATAATTTGATAATTATATGTCATATCATTGATAAAAAATAATTTTTTTTAAATATCCAAATTTTATAGCAATTAGACACACTAGGAGATTTGCACAGGGCGGTGGAGGCTGTCCTACCTAATTTTTTTTTTCGATTTTAATATATAATGAACCGATAAAAATATCGGTTATACTCTTCATTTTTAAATTGTGAAAAAGAAAAATGAAATGAAGATAAGGAAAAAAAAAATTACGAAGTGGCTAAAATTAAATGTAAAAGAGTATTAAATGTCCACATTGATCTAAAAATGGTCCTGATTTAATATATAATGTTCAAGTATAGTGATACTAATATGGTATAGAGCCCAACCCATATTTCAAATATGGATACCCAAGTAACAGTTTGAGATTAAATAATCTCACACTTACGCATGTTATTAGTAATTTTTGAAAAACAGGATATATCAAAGTCGCAAGCACTTTTGGTGCTTTTCATGATTGTTTTCTGGTAAATATCGTTGCATGGTCTGGCTAGAGTCTCCATCAAACGCAATTTTTGCCAACTATGGAGGGTCGGACATGGTGATGGATACAGACAGCGAGATTTTATCAACACTGTAAGAGAGAGAGAGAGTTAAGCTGGGGTAATGTCGGAGTGGTGAAGGGGGCAGCAGAATTGAATGCCCACAATTGTGAGATGGTGAAGGGATGGGTTGGCAACAGAGATGTAATAACATCGTCAACCACTTCAATATCATCTCATTCAAGTTTCCTCGGGGGTAGTCTCGGAACTTCACTTTTCAATTTCCCATCTAGATTATTAATTAATTAATATACTTAAATGCTCCTTCACAAATAAATTCATATTTAATCAAATGGGCCCGTTTTCGAGTTCTTATCAGAAATTTAGAATTGAGATACTATGAGAACAAAAATTTTTCCCAAAAAAAAAAAACATAAATATATGAATTTGGTAAAATATTAGGGATACAATGTTGAGGTTCAAATTTCAGGGAAATAGGAGCCCTTGAAACTCTTATCGAATAGAGACAACTATTAGCAAGAAATCGGAAATAAATGACAAAGAAATCGTAGTCGAACGTGAAAACTGGGGGAAAGGTGAGCGCGTATAATAAATCTAGAAATAAAACAGCAGCATAACAGCGTAGTTTCTCTCTAGGGAATAATTGAATGCAAAAATTAACTCCCTGCCCCTATTTATAGATAGGATAGAGGCAGGTAGGCAATGGCTAACCCTAGGCATCGAACTGCAACGGCTCGTCGTGAGTATCGGAACGGTCGCGGATCTTTCGGCGGCAGTTAGGGCTTCAACGTTCGGGCTCCGCCAGCATGCTAGGGTTTTCTTCCTGGATCGCTTCGACATCGACCTGCTTAACCCCTCGATGGCGAGGCGCTTCGATCGTCACTAGCGAGGCCTTGACTTAATCTCGTTGGCTTTGGTAAGTCAGTCTTCCGGGCTGGACTTATTTGTATGGGCGATTTATCTATTGGGCCTGGGCTCATGGGCCTGGCCCCAACAATAGTCCCTTTTGGTTGCAGGGTCTGTCTGGGACAGGCCGTGGAATCAAAACTACGAGTTGAGACTCGATACAGAGTGCATAAATTCAAGGTGTCCAAGAGACTACCCTCGGGCCCGGGATACTACTCCTAGTCAATACGAAGGTTCCTGGGGAGCGCAAGCGTATGACCGTGCCGGGGATGCCGGGGTACCGCCCCGCGGGCTAAAGCGTGAGTCCGTGGGTCACGCTGGTCAAAATCATTCCGGAGAACGTTCTCTGGCATGGAGCGGTGCTCCTATGCGTGCACTCTGTTTAGGCTCCGTAGAGCGTTGGCAGGGCGAGTTATAGCGGATCGAAGGACACCTAGTGATTTCCCAGGGGGAGACTTCACGTTCCCGTAAATGGTGTGGATCGCGTTATAGTTCTCCCTGCTGGGGAATTTAGCTGCGTTGAGCTCTTTCCCGACGGGTCGTTCCAAGGGTCGACAGCGAACCTCGTGGTGCCTTGGTATCGTTCCTCTGCCTTTGACGGTTTTTGATTTTGCCGCTTTGCCGATGGTAGGGCCGTAATTTTGCTGAATTCTGGGGGCGAGTTGGAGGAGGTGAACGGTTTATTTATATAAATAGGCGTTCGGCCCCTCACTTCATCACTTTCGCGCTTTCCTCTTATTGACGGTTTCCTTCCATCGCTCCTTACTTCCGGCAACATTTCTTTCGGTGCTACTGTTCCGACGTTCGTTGCTCGTTTCTTGTTCAGGTTATACCGATTTCTTTTGCCTCTTTTCTTTTAAATCTGATTCTTTCCATTGGTGGTGTGCATGATGTTTCGTGCGGGTTGGATTTGGTGTAGCATGTTGGGTACGGGTATGGTCAGTTTTAGTGCTAGTTCAGGTTCGCGTTCTTCCTGATTCCCGATCGAATAGTGGTTCCGCCTTCTAGGTTCTAGGTAGTGCGGTTTGCGTGGGGTTTTGTTTGATTGCTTTCTTGGGGTCTCTGATCGATTTAGGAATTAGTGAATCGTGCTGTGACCATACGTGTGTTGTATCACTTCGTTGATCGTATTGGATGCATGCTTAGGGTGATCTGGGGGAAGGGCATGCCCTTAGTTAGTATTTGATTCTGCCAGCTGCTTGTGGGTTTCTTTAGTATGTCTGTTTGTTTCTTTTTATTACGGTTCATGCTCCAGTTTGGCTATTCTCGCGTTGTTGTTCTTAGGTTGCTGCGTGCATGGTTGAGTTGATTGAAATGTGTACACTTACTTCGTCCTTGGATTGCGAGGTCTTTTCCCGATCCTTTGATCGCGTGCGTTTTCCAGTATTTTCGATTTTGCGGGACGCCTCAATTTTTGTTGCGCCAATTTTCTTGTGTTTGTGTCACGTGCGTTTCAGTTTAGTTGTTGTGTGATGGGGTCTTCGGTCGAGATCTGGGAGGAACCTTCTTCCTCCTCCAGTTCTACAGAGGTTGGGATTAGAGGATCGCTTCACGAAGATGCGGCCAGTTCGTCGGGTTCTGAGGCGGGTCGGCTCGCTCGCGAGCCTCCCGTGGAGGACCTCGAGCCCAAAGAGATGTTCGATGCAGAAGAGCATGAAGGCTTAAGAGAGGATGATGAGGTGGAGAGTGAGGGTTCGTTCGAACCTATCGAGGTGGATCGGTCTTTTATCAAGAAGGACCAGATTATACTGGATGACCCAGTGCGGATGGCAGTGTTGCTCGCCACCGAGGATGATATGAAAAGGTGCTCGATGGGCGTGGCGTGTCATAAAATGGTTTACACTCTTCCGGGCCGCAATGAGAGATGTGATCGTCCACCACGACCTAATGTGGTTGCCTTCTTTCTTTTGCTGATCCGGTACGGGATAGGGGTGCCCGCTCATGCCTTCTTTCGAGCTGTTCTTCAGTCGTATGGATTGGCTCCTTTCCAGCTTGCGCCAATTTCATGGTGCCATATGCTCGGGACTTTACTGGTCTTCTTCGAAGCTGGTCTTGGCTACCCGACCCTACTCGAATGGCATTACCTGTACCGGTTGGGTCGATATTCGGCCGGTTACTACTACTTTTCGAAGAGAGATTCGTTGGCCGAGGCGATGATTACGAAGTGTGCTCAGAACACACCGAAGTGGAAAAATCAATGGGTGTGGCTGGAGATGAGCCACACCGACCCCGAATTTCTGGCTGAGGGCGGAGTGCCTATTAGTGCGGTTCTCGATTTGGGTGGTTTTATGACGTACTTCTTCGCCTTGTGTTTGACCTGTGTTCGTTGTTTTTCCAGGGTATAAACAAACGGTTCTCACGTCCGAAGAGGACTCAAGGATCGATATCGCCTATTCTCAGAAGAACTGCACGTACACTTCGGTTCGTGGGAAGAGGAGCATAGGTGCTGAACACTGGTGCAATTCAAAGGGTAAGAAAGAGGCTTTACCAGCTGACATGGCCGGATTGAGTCCGCAGGACTTGTTGGCTGCCATGATGTCCCAGAAGCGACCTTGGGAGGTGAGCACTTTGGGTCCTGACTGAGGACCAGCCTCCGAAAAAAGGTGACTACCGAGCCTCTTCAAATCGGTGGCTTGCGAGGCTCGGAATCGGTCCCGAAGACAGCCATTGGGGATGGCTCGGGGGCTATGGTTACTCCCCCTTTGCCCACACGTAGGCCCTTGCCCCCGAGGAGGGAGGATCGGGATGAGAGGCAAAAAAGAGAACTCACGACTCTGGCACTGACTCGAGGGCTCGATCGGAGCCGTCTAGGCAGTCCGGTCATGGTGAATTGGTTCTTAGCGGTTTGGGCCCGACCTGATGGATTTATATACTGAAAGCATTATGATTGGTATATTATGTAAAAGGTCGATTGGTTAATATACTGGGAATCATAAATGTTGTATGTTCATCTCCTGTCTGAATTAACAAACATGTGTCGCAAACGTGATTATCCTCTTATCTCGTCGATAGGGAGATCATACGGTGTGTAGAAGATCACGGAAGATCGTATGGATCGTTTGACCTAGCGAGATATAAATAGTTATCACAGCTGAGACAGTTCCAGGATAAACTGTCGGTGTAGGCTGCAGCATACGCAGTAATAAGCATCTTATCTTGGATGGCTTGGTATGCTGGTGTGGGGCACACATTGATAAGGACCTAAGTCAAGATCGATTCTTTTATCTGACATTAAAAGAATCTAGATCTCTATGGTTTGACGAGATCCTAAGCCTAAATAAAGGTACAGAAGTATATACATATTGTGTATTACTTTGAGTTGCAGTGAAAGGCTCTAGTTGAGCTTGTATATCTGTATCTTGGGTAATAGCAGTTTGTGTATGACTGTCTGGTACTGGAACTAGGTAACCACATCCAGTATAGGATGGTGACATTCCCTGAATAGCTCAAAAGGTTCGTTATGCTAAGTCCTGCAGGCTGATTAAGTTCAAGCATAAGTGAAAAGGTTTGAGTGGATTGATTCAGGAATATAAGATGTTAATTAATTAAATAGCTTGTCAGAGCTTAAATTAATTAACGAATGTCAGTAACCTTAAATGTGGGGATATACCGAGCTCATGCAACCCCGTACCTCAAAACATGGTAGCAAATAGGTAGGACAGTATTGATTCTCTGGTGGAATGAATCAATATTAATTAATTAATTATATTCTGGGTTGAATATGGGAATTAATTAATTGATAGGCCTTATTTGCTATTTGCATTCTAGTCCCTGGTCTGGCCCATCAAACTCAAGCCCAATACGAGTCCAGTAATTTCCAATAAATAGGCCTCAGTTCCTCAGATCTCAACACACCACAAGATCATAAGTTGCACACAGCAAACCAGTGTTTGGGAGCTGTGGTGATCGACCAAGATCTGAGAACGAGGAGGAAATTCTGCTTCTCAACCGGGCAAGGGATCTGATAGAGAATCTTCACCAGATTTTCAGATCGAGTTGGGATACAGATCAGAAGATCAGATCAGGAGGATTTTTCTTCTCCCTCTCTCCTTGTATTTTGAAAATATTATTATTATTTTCATAGATTAATTTCCTCAATCTGTTAGGAAATTAAATCTTTGTGCGTGGGAAAGATCAAATGGCATCTCCGCGCACGCGTTCTTCAGGTTTCATCAATCCAGGTATTCCGCATAAACCTTCTTATGCATAATAATATAGGAGCATGCTAGGATTGTTCATAGGCATAGCAATTTATATTGATATTCCAATTAACAATCCTTGGCAAACGGACTTCGTGATTCAGTTCACGAATCCCTTCAATTGGTATCAGAGCGAGGTTTAATTAATTGGCTCTATCGGAAAAATAGTATTGCCTATGATTATGCATGATTATTATTATTGATTGCATGCAATGGATGGTTTTAATTGAATTTTTTTTTCGTCCTCGTGGTTCTCGGGTTAATCCGCCCTTTTATATGGATTCGTTTTTCACCCACGAGATAAATCCGTGGTTAGATTAAGATTTTTTTTAGATTGTAATTAGGATTATTCTATGTAATCTTTTATTTAAAAATTAAATCTGTAAAACGGAAAATGAAGAACACGAAGAACGCGAAGAATACGAAGAACGAAGGTCCGCACGATGCATGATAGTGCTGGCATGGCGGCGAGGCCATGCACGGCGGGGCATGGCAGCAGGGCGCGCGCACGCAGGCAAGCGCTGCGCGGTCCGACGCCAGCCAGGGCTGGTGAGGTGGCTCCGGGCGAGGTTGACGGTGCGAGGGAGGCCAGGGCAGACGGCCGGGACGGCGGCACACAGCCAGGGCGCGCGGCGCGCGCGACGGCGGCGCATCTCCCCCCCTCGGTCGACATCGGCGGGCAGAGCAGGTGGTGGCGGCGATGGCTCGGGTGGCCGGTGACGCGGGCTGGGCGGCAACGGAGCTGGGCGTGCGGCCGGAATGCCGAAAAACCCTAGGGTTTATCGCGTGGTTCGCGCGAGCCCCAATTCCATTCATGCACGATTTCGGTGAGTCACGGAGGCCGACGGTGGAGATGAAGGCGTACGGCGGATCGGGCAACGGTCGGGGCAAGCCGGGGCGGCGGCATGCAAAACGGGCAACGGCCGGAAGAGGCGGCATCGCGGGCTGCAATATGCACGTACGTGCCTGGCTGTTGTGATGAGTTTTGTATACTGAAAGCATTTATTACAATGAGTATACATCGATTTATTTCTCCTATCTGTTAACAATCTTACATGTATGAACAATGGTATCCTCTTGTCTCACCGATAGGGACGATCATACGGCGTGTTGTAGATCGCAGAAGACAGTATGATCACTTGACCTAGTGAGACATAAACCTGCTCACAGCCGAGACAGCGTATGAGGATACGTCTGTCCGGATGGTTGCGGCATTGTCGGAATAAGTAGTCTGTCTTGGTTTCTTGACATGCTGGTACGCAGAGGTGGCGTATTGATGGACCGCAGTGAGATATATTCGTCTGTCTGACATCAACGAATAAAAGATCTCGTTATATTGATTGAGTCCAAACCCTAACGAAGGTTCAGGGGTTTTCACGGGTTGACTGTTGCTTTGACTTGCCATGGTGGAGAGCCTAAGTAACGTGCTCGTATATCCGCATCTTGGGTAACAGCAGTTCGTGTAGTACCGCCTGGGACTGGACTTAGGTAACCATATCCGAGTAATAGGATGGGGACATTCCCTGAGGAGCTCAATAACATTCTTCGTGCCAAAGTCCTGCAGGCTGATTAAGTTCAGGCACGAGTGATAAGGTTTGAGTGGTACTACTCAGGAATAATAAGATATTAATTAATTGTAGTTAGAGCTTGTCAGAGGCTCCGATTAATTAATGGATATCCGGTAACGTTAAATATGGGGATTCTCAATTAATGCAGCCCGTTCTCATAACGTGGTAATAAAGGGGTAGGTCAGTATTAATTTTGAGGTGAAAAAGAATTAATATTAATTAATTAATTGTGTCCTGGGTTGTGGACATGGGAATTAATTAATTTATAGGCCCACTTTATTATTTGCATTAGGTCCCAGGACTGGCCCAATTAAATATGCTGAATTGAGCCCAAAATGGCCCATTAGGGTTTCCAACCCTAGGTCTATAAATAGACAGCTCTCTCTCATAAGTCATAACACAGTTGAAACACAAACCTAGAGAGAGAGAGGTGGGCGCCGATTTTGGGAAGAAAAAAGGAGGAGAATTTCGATTCTGGTCCTGCTCAGAATACAGATCTACGGAGTCCTCACCAGTAGTAGATCTGAACAGCATTGGGACACAACCCTGAAGATCTGATCTGGAGAACATATTTCTTTCTTCCTTCTCTTTTTGTTTCGATTTTAATCTAAGAAATTAGGGTTCTAATTTCTGTTTCCGCAGATTAATCAGATCGCGTGGTTGAATTGGGATTTAGAATTCAAACGCGAAAGATCGGTTCAGACTCGATGGAGTTACGGTAAACCCTAAATCCACAAATCTTTGTATTAAATTCATAGGAGCATGCTAGGGTTTTGAGAATTTTAATTATGAGCAATATCCATAGATCGATCTGGTTCAGTTTGGTTTTGGTGATTCAGTTCACGGAAAAACCCTACAATTGGTATCAGAGCCAGGTTTCTGATTTATGGCTCTGTTGTTCATAATTAAATTTGATATGCATGTATGAATTTATTGTTTATTGTGGATGTTTGGTTTTTGTTCCTCGTGGCAACCCGTTGATTCAGCCCGCGGTGGTTTATCCGTGTAGGGCTGAATTGTTTTGTAAAATCACGTGAAAATCCGTGATTAGTGTAGATTTGAAAATTGTAATAGAATAGATTTTGTAATTTTCAAATTCATGTAATTGGACGGGTCGAGGACGAAGAACGAAGACGGAGCCGACGCAGGGCCGACAGAGACGACGTCGGGCGCAGGCGGCGCGGCAGGCGCGCACGGCCGGGGCGCGAGCAGCGCGCGCGGGCGCAGGGCTGTGCCGCGCGGCACGGGCACGGTGGCTGGCCGGCGGCGGCGGGCGGCTTCGGTCGTCGTCGGCTGCTGCTGTCCTGTCGTGATGGCTTGTGTTTTTGTGGTTTGTGCAATCCTGTATAAACCCTAGGGTTTGCATTAGGGTTAGGGCAAATCATCAGATCACAAAGGCCTAAAAATCCAAAAGATTTGGTGTATCCAGATTTGAAGGCCCTTGAAGATTTGGAAGATTTGAAAAGATTTGGATTTATCCAAATTAATTCAAAACTCAAATTTGTAATAGATAGATATTATTTTCTATTTTTGGGGCCACGAGGAATTTTTGTTTGCCTTAATTGTCCTCGTATGATATGTGATTTATTTATGTGCGCAATTAAGCATGTGTAGATAATAGGAAAATCATGTTTTACTGCTTTTATTATTTACAGTTTTCCAAGCATGCTTATGTGATTAATTTCTTTTGTTGGATTATATTTTGGGAATTTTTGGCTTGTTTAAATACATGCAAAAATTTGGGAAATATAATAACAAGGAAATTATGTGTGCGCATAAAGAAACCTTTTAAAAGAAAAATACTAAGCAGATTTTTTAATTAAAATCAATAGACCTCCACAAAGCGGTCCTAGGCTGTAAGTGTATCTCTCGTTCTAGTAAACGTCTACGAGTGTAGCTTGCTAGTTCCCGGAGGTGCATGGGTACGGTTGTTGGGATTTCTAGACAAACAATTTAAATCATGTGAATAGTGGGAGGGCTTTGCGTAAACATCTACGAGTGTAGCTTGCGTAGACCTCATTCACAAGTATTCTAGGATTGATTTAAATTATAGATAACAAAAGCTTTAAGGGCTGTGCGGTATGGTTACGTGCCATGCTAAACTGTCTCTTTTGGCCGGAGTTAAATTTGTGGTTAATTGCTTAGAAGCATCTTAGAATATAATGCAAGAATTGCATCCCTGTTCTTGAGAGATGGCTTGGTCTAAGGTTTTCACTAATTATTAATTTCTAGTGTCAAAAGCATCCTGACATGGTAGTGAAATTAAATGGATTGGGGCTTAAAACCCGCAGTTCTGGTTGAGGGTGACATCGTAAACGTCTACGAGTGTAGCTTGCGGTGGGAACTCTTGGGTAATTAGTGGAAAACATTTGTATTTGATTTATTAAAAGGTTTTCAATGCATTTGTTTTCGAAGTTCAACATGTATGTTCTTATTTAAGATTCTTTATTGTTTCAGATATGTCTATGTCTACTGTCGATCATATACTTGCTCTCAATCCTCTAAGTGGTCCAAACTTCCATGAATGGAGTTTCTGCATCAAACACATCCTTTATCTGAAAAATCAAGCACATGTTCTTTACATGGATCCACTGTTGTGTTCTCAAAGAGGTGTGTGCGAACTTGAGCTTGAATTCTATGACAGATGGGAGGATGCTGATGAGTTTGCCTTCTGGCTCATTACGGGTTCCCTGTCTAGAGAGCTAAGGCATAAGTATGAACACCTCGTAAGGGCTGGAGAGCTTTGGAAGGAACTCTCGACAGATTTTGGCAAAGTGGAGCGAACTATTAACTGTAAGTTTAGAGTATGGGGCTGTCTGCACACGTACTGTCGAAGGAACCTGATAAGTAAGAAAGCATGTCAAAAGTAATGTTGTTCATAGGGTATCCTAGGCAAACGAAAGGTGGTTACTTTTACTGTCCTGAGAGTCAAAGAGTCGTTGTTAGCACCAACGCTATGTTCTTGGAGGACGAGTATGTGAGTAATCACAAGTCAAGGAGTGATATCGTTCTTCAAGAAATTGAGAATGACAATGCAATTCCAAGGGAAAGGGAACGTGTAGATGTGGGTGCACCTGTGAGAGGTACAACACCACAGACACGTTCTTCAGTGCAAGGTGCAGGACCACAAGTCACTGCACCTACTACTGACACGGCACCGATGCCTCGTTGTAGCGGGAGAGTTATTTTCCAGCCAGAAAGGTACATGTTCGTGGGTGAGTCTTCGGACTTGAGCCCGGAAGACGGACATGAGGACTCTGACCCACTGACTTACGAAGAGGCAGTGCAGGACAAGGATGTTGCCAAATGGCGTGTCGCCATGGATTCTGAAATTGAATCCATAACTGCTATGGATGTATACCAGAAAACTGATTTTCCGGATGGCTTTAGGGCCATAGGGTGCAAATGGGTATACAAAAGAAAGAAAGGGGCGGATGGAAAGATCATGGCTTTTAAGGCCAGGCTGGTGGCAAAAGGTTATAGTCAGAAAGAGGGCATTGACTATGACAAAACCTTTTCACCCGTAGCCATGCTCAAATCCATCCGGATACTCCTTGCCATAGCTGCGCATATGGACCTCGAGATCTGGCAGATGGATGTCAAAACCGCTTTTCTGAACGGTTACCTTGAAGAAGGTAGGGACATCTATATGCAGCAACCCGAGGGTTACATAAGCAAAGGGGAAGAACATCTTGTTTGGAAGCTTAGGAAGTCCTTGTATGGACTTAAGCAAGCTTCAAGGTCGTGGAACTTACGTTTCAACGATGTGATTAAATCCTATGGATTTGCACAGTTGGAAAACGAAAGTTGTGTTTACCGACTTTGTGTCAGTGGGAGCGTGTTGATGACATAATCCTATTTGGAAACAACGAGGGAGTGATGTCCGAAATCAAAGTTTGGTTATCCGAACAGTTCCAAATGAAGGATCTGGGAGAAGCTGGCTACATTCTTGGGATTAAGGTCTTACGAGATCGTAAAAGAAAAAAGTTTACGAAAGACATATTCGTGAGCTGGGTCTGAGGTGGATGCCGACCACTGATAGTGGTTAAAGTGACAGCAGACTAGATAGACAGACTGTATACTCTGTAATAGCTTAGTTATGCTTTGAGTATAAGTGGGAGATTGATGGGTTTTGTATACTGAAAGCATTTATTACAATGAGTATACAACGGTTTATTTCTCCTATCTGTTAACAATCTTACATGTATGAACAATGGTATCCACTTGTCTCACCGATAGGGACGATCATACGGCGTGTTGTAGATCGCAGAATACAGTATGATCACTTGACCTAGTGAGATATAAACCTGATCACAGCCGAGATAGCGTATGAGGATACGTCTGTCCGGATGGCTGCGACATTGTCGGAATAAGTAGTCTGTCTTGGTTACTTGACATGCTGGTACGCAGAGGTGGCGTATTGATGGACCACAGTGAGATATATTCGTCTGTCTGACATCAGCGAATAAAAGATCTTGTTATATTGATTGAGTCCAAACCCTAACGAAGGTTCAGGGGTTTGCACGGGTTGACTGTTGCTTTGACTTGCCATGGTGGAGAGCCTAAGTAACGTGCTCGTATATCCGCATCTTGGGTAACAGCAGTTCGAGTAATAGGATGGGGACATTCCTTGAGGAGCTCAATAACATTCATCGTGCCAAAGTCCTGCAGGTTGATTAAGTTCAGGCACGAGTGATAAGGTTTGAGTGGTACTACTCAGGAATTATAAGATATTAATTAATTGTAGTCAGAGCTTGTCAGAGGCTCCGATTAATTAATGGATGTCCGGTAACCTTAAATATGGGGATTCTCAATTAATGCAACCCGTTCTCATAACGTGGTAATAAAGGGGTAGGTCAGTATTAATTCTGTGGTGAAAAAGAATTAATATTAATTAATTAATTGTGTCCTGGGTTGTGGACATGGGAATTAATTAATTTATAGGCCCACTTTATTATTTGCATTAGGTCCCAGGACTGGCCCAATTAAATATGCTGAATTGAGCTCAAAATGGCCTATTAGGGTTTCCAACCCTAGGTCTATAAATAGACAGCTCTCTCTCATAAGTCATAACACAGTTGAAACACAAACCCTAGAGAGAGAGAGGTGGGCGCCGATTTTGGGAAGAAAAAAGGAGGAGAATTTCGATTCTGGTCCTGCTCAGAATATAGATCTACGGAGTCCTCACCAGTAGTAGATCTGAACAGCATTGGGACACAACCCTGGAGATCTAATCTGGAGAACAAATTTCTTTCTTCCTTCTCTTTCTGTTTCGATTTTAATCTAAGAAATTAGGGTTCTAATTTCTGTTTCTGCAGATTAAATCGGATCGCGTGGTTGAATTAGGATTTGGAATTCAAACGCGAAAGATCGGTTCAGACTCGACAGAGTTACGGTAAACCCTATATCCACAAATCTTTGTATTAAATTCATAGGAGCATGCTAGGGTTTCGAGAATTTTAATTATGAGCAATATCCATAGATCGATCCGGTTCAGTTTGGTTTTGGTGATTCGGTTCACGGAAAAATCCTACATGTTGCGCATGCCGGGAGCCCTCACAGCGGCTGCGAGTCGCCGGCGGCGGTGGTTTGGGTGGTGGCTCGTCGGGCTAAGTTCTCGCGGGCTATTGGGCTTGCAATGTGTGCCTAAGCCCGCGATTTGGTTAACTGGCCCAGTTGTCCAATTTTCCGATAAATCAAATCTTGGAGGCCCAGATTCAGAAAATAAATTCAGGTCTCAGTCCAAGTAGTGGGAGCCCAGTCGAAGATCTGTATTATTAATTTCAACTTGTAATAGTTAGAATTAATTTTATTTCGTATCATGGGGCCACGAGGACATTTTTTATTTGCTTTATTATCTGTCTTCGCATGATATACGTGTTTAATCTAATTGCGCAGCATATTGAAGGGATTCGTGAACTGAATCACGAAGTCCGTTTGCCAAGGATCGTTAATTGGAATATCAAAATAAATTGCTATGCCTATGAACAATCCTAGCATGCTCCTATATTATTATGCATAAGAAGGTTATGCGGAATACCTGGTTTGAAGAACGATGAAGAACGCGTGCGCGGAGATGCCCTTTGATCTTT
>JAPKLW010003727.1:0-22937 GCA_026898455.1 Plectranthus barbatus
TCAAACTTCTTCCATCGACGGAACTCTTGTGCTAATAGACGTCCTTCGGGTATTGACTCATCCAATACACTGTGGAATAGATCTGCTATGGCTCTCTCTGTTTCAGATTCAACGAACTGCTCTATTTCTTCAGCCATAGGTCCTAAATCAGAGTTGGGTGCATCCTCGGGATGAACCTTTGCACACCATTGGCTAATTCCTCGGAGTCCATAGCGACGGCCTGGCAGTCCATGGAATGGTACTCGAAGAATAGCTTCGGATCCTGTGGTTTCTTTTCTTAAGAACTTCGCATTGTAAATTTCTTCAGCTTCTTCATCAGAATCGGATTCAGAAATACAAGAGGGTCCAGAATCAGGGCTGGAAGGATCATGTTGATCTGGTTGAATTGCTTCATCAATTAATTGCTCGAGAGTGTCTGTCGAATGTTCGTCGAGAGCTGTCAACATGGTATTTCCATCTGGATTTCCGATTGTTGTATCAGTATTGATTTGAGATCCACCTTGATCTTCAATATCACGAATCTCACTGGATTCTCCACCATGTTTCTTGTGAGTCTTCTTCCGGTGGTAGTGAGTTTCATTGAAAGCTCCTGATGCTAGTCTTCTTGAGAATTCAGTATCTGATAGTTCTTCTTCATCAATATTGATCTGCTGAGCAGGCGGCGGACTGGGGATTGATTCTTCTGCTAATTCAGCCTTCCCTTTTCCTTTCTTCGCCACTTGTTCTGCTAGATACAGTGAATCATCAGTCGAATCCGCTGTAACATTTTTTATGACAGAATTTGCTGATTTTTCTGTCATTTCCTCATCTTCTCCAGGGGTTTGTCTCTTTCCAGCATCTGATGATAGATGCATATTGTCTTCTGACATGTGATCAACTATGCTATCTTCGACTTCTCTGCTGAGATTGATTTCTCTGCTAGCATTGCTTTCTGGATTAGCTTCCTTGTTAGCTTTCTTTTGTGATCGAAATTCTTCAGCAGCGGACTTGATACGTTCGAAGTTCCTATCTCTTCCTTCGAGTGTCAAGTTATGGATGAACTTCTGATATGCTCTCCTTTCAACGTCCTTTAGCGAAACTAAGTGTTTCCTCTTTGCTTTCCTGCTTTCCTTAGTTTGCTCTTTCGTAGCTCTGAGAGACTTAGGAATGTATTCTGGGTCAGAAGTATCGTCCAGGTTGAGCTGGCTAGATGTCTGATCTGCTGTACTCTCTCTTTCGGTCAATCTAGCAGATTTGGCTTCTTCCTCTGCTTTCTCCTTAACTTCCTTTTCAGTCAGAAGTTCCAATCGTCTTCTGGTCTTCTTCTTAGCTTTGGTTGCAGGAGGATTGGTAGCCACTCTTTTTGTTGGGTGATTTGGCAATGCTAATGCTCCAATAATGAGTTGAGACTGATCTGCTTCCTTTTCAGTCATAATGTCGTTGATCTGATCAGCTGGAAGATTTCCCAACTTCTCAATTTCCTCCAGATTTTTGAAGCACTTGTCGGTTTCTGCATTCTTCTTTAACATTGCTAATTCTTCTTCAGGTATCGGAATGGAATGTTGGAGAGTAGGTGCTGCTAAGCTCTCTTCATCTAGTTCCTCTGGAGATGTAGGTTTAGCCTTATCTACATTAGACTTTCCTTTTAACTTCCGAGGATTTCTGATGTTGATTGGCTTTGGCTTGCGTCGTGTTAACGGAATGTAGTCGGTAGAAAGAAGTGCAACTCCTCGATCTATGCCTTTGTTGGTAAACAGAATCTCCAACAATTTACTGATTTTTAGTCCAAAGTTCACATTTGAGGAGAACGTCCCATCTACTTCCATGTGAGCGTTTTTCTTGGCATGTTCTGCCCAACGTTCAAAGATGAACTCGGCCCAATTTCCTTTAACATTGTCATTGAGTGCCATCAACACGGCATATTTCTTAGCAGATAGCTCCGCGTATGATCCCGCATCACATTGGAGCATCTTGATTACAATTTCTGCAAGAAGTTTGTAATCCTCTGTTAAGGTATTAATTGAGGTGTTAGGCTTGAACGTTTGTCTCTTCTCTCCTTGTTTTTTCCAAAGGTTCCACCTTCTTTCCATTTCAGCGGTCTCAGTGATCTTATACTGAGAAATTTTAGCTCCATAGTTTCGAAGCCCAAAAGTGCGAGCAAGTAACTCAGCACTTACTTCTATGATATTTCCATAAACACAAGTTTTGAAGGATTTCTGATCATCACTCATAACAGCCCTAGCATAGAATTCAGAAACCATATGCGGATGAAACTGATCAGGTTCAGCAGTGAGATACTTTACCAACAACTCAGAATCAAGAAGATCCAAAATCCATTTAGGAAATTGTTTGCTGGCAAGAGGCATGTACAGAATCCTGTCCTTCATAATCTGGGCAACTCTTCTCCGTTCTGCCGAATGCGTCGATAGTTTCTTCTGTCTGGCCATGGTTACTAAAGTATAGTAAGGGATGGACTCATCAATGTCCTCCTTCTTCTCGATGCCAGTGAACTCAGGTGCATGCCGAACATGCAGAGGTGAGCAAGTAATCGAGGGATATGTAAATGAGGCAGGTTGCAAATTGATTGTTTCTGGGTTTTCGGATGGTGATGATTCGAGATTTGGAGAGGTATTCGTGTTTTGGGGTAAGGTGATTGAAGAATCTTGATTTGAAGCCATGGAAGGGTAGGTTTATTTTTGTGTGCGGTGAGAGGGTTTTTCGAGTTGGGCGAATTCTGAAGGGAGATGGGGGTTTCGAAATCTGAACAGTGTGTATATTGTTTCAGAGTACGAGGAGAAAATGAACGGGTAGGAATCAATGTTACTATAATTTGAATCAACGGCTAGGGTTAAGAATCAGATCGTGGGAGTATCCACGACCTGTGATCTGTGAGCGTGGATGACGTGTCCCAATCTCATTCGATGCCGCCGTCTGAACGCATTAAATGCTTCTCTATCATGAGAAGTAATCGTCATACTTCTGATTAGAAATCTTCAGCAGCCGATTTGAATAAAAATGCGCAGATGATACCACGTATAATATGCTATCATCCCAATAACCTTCGGCTATGCTTTTTAGGCGTGATCATGAATCCGTCTGATATGACCTCTTCATTAATGAATTATATCATCCCTCTGAGTGACTCTGCAGCTTCAGCAGTGTACAGTAATCAAGATGTCTTCTTTAAATAGCATAGATAGATGATACGTTTGTGTACGCCTTCTTGCAACTCTTACTCTTCTCTTCAAAAAAAATCTTTCAAGTGCGAAGTCATGGAGCAAGGTCTATCGCTCTTCGTTCCTCGTCACAGAATCCTCTGTGATGCTGGTCTGTATATGGAGTATGAAGAAGATTACCACATAGCAGAGTGGGTAATGTCCAGTCTGCAAGCGTGTGGGTTGTCTAGGTTCATCTCCTTGACTCCTCATGCGTTTCAGAGAGAACACCTGCAATCTCTCTTGGAACAGAGTCGGCCTGTTGGAGACTCTATTGTGGGTGTCTTTAGGAGCCAATTGGTGGAGTGGACTGTGGATATGTTTGCTTCAGAATTTGGCCTTCCGAGGGGCCCGAATTCTGTATTGGCGTATCGCAGTGATGAGATTGCGCCCGAATGGTCGTCCTGGATGAGGTGGAGACGATCTGCTAATGTGCATTTCTTTCCTACTCCTTCAGCATATGGACTCCTTCCTCGCTATCAAGTCCTCTTTGAGCTAGTTTGTGGAATGATAGTTGGAGTCAATCCAGACGATATGATTTTCTCGCGTGAGGTTTGGAAGGTAATGATGGCTATCGATGACCGAGCAGAGATGGATTGGGCATTTTTTATCTTCCAGAGGGTCCGCCAAAGTGTGCAGCAGTTCCCTCGTCTACACCTTCCTTACGGGATGCCCCTAAGTTGGTTGCTGGAACAGAGATTTACAGATCTCTCTGTAGGGCCTTCAAATCTTCGAGGGATAGATTTTTATCCCTTTGTACCTTTTTCTCCTTTTGATTAAATCTGCTGATGTAATTGCGTCTTGATGATATATATAGAACAATATATTTTTGCGATCATCCTTTTGATATATGCTCTGTTAATCGATTGTGTAATGACTGTGCTAATACCCTAGCAGCGTGAAGGTTGATAGCAGAATGTACTTTAATCAGCAGAGATGTTAAGTCTAGCATAAAATCCACTTTAGCATAGACTGTAATTCAGTAGCAGATATCCCATTTGCTAGCATAGTCCGCAAGTTTCCATCAAAGACTTTGTCCTGAGTAGATTCCGCAAATCTAGCATAGATGTTAATTGCTAGCGGTGCTCTGAATTCCTAGCAGAAAGTTGAGTTCATAGCAGATGTCTTCTCTTCAGCAACGTGTCCATCTTCAGCAAAGATTGTCTTTGATAATGGATGTCGTGATTCTAGCAGAGTTTCCATTTGTAGCAGAATTTGGGTTTGTTAGCAGATGCTTGTACTCTAGCAGA
The DNA here is from genome assembly GCA_026898455.1 of Plectranthus barbatus. Taxonomy (NCBI): domain Eukaryota; kingdom Viridiplantae; phylum Streptophyta; class Magnoliopsida; order Lamiales; family Lamiaceae; genus Plectranthus; species Plectranthus barbatus. The sequence goes on from JAPKLW010003727.1 coordinate 4,445, forward strand.
GTTTCATCCTTAGCTGATACGACGACCCTTGACTGCGATTTCCAAGACGTATTTTGACAATGCTGTCGTGTCGTCTTTCTATTCGATGGTCGACAGACTAGCAATAACGCTGGTAGGTTGAGTCTGATCAATTCAGACGAGATGAGTTAAGATTTTCCCTTTATAAATACCCTGTAGAGAGTATCAATGAAGATAGAACATCCTTTCTCAGAACTTCAAGAGTTTCAAGAACCAAGATGGATTCACCAGGTCAATCTCTAGAATTGCGCCGAAACCAGATTCTTCACGAGGCTGGTTTGAATTCTCTATACGATAATACTCCGAGGGTTGTAGAAATGATCATGTCGAGGTTAAATCGAAGTGGATTAACCCAATTTGTTACTACTACTCCAAGGCGTTTTCAAGGCGACATGCTTCGAGAATTCATGGAGAGTTGTTCTTTGGAGGAAGATGGCATATATGGTTTCTTCCTTGGGAAACTCATCTATTGGTCACCGGAAGTCTTTTCTTGTCAATTCGGTCTTCCGAGAGGCCCTGGGTCGGTCTTCAATTGTCGTGTGACGGACATTGCCCCTGAGTGGTCGGCGTGGCAGAAATGGAGACGTTGTCCTTTGTCGAAATTCTCTTTGTCGGTCTCTGCGTACGATCTGCACACTCCTTATTGGGTGCTCTACCGTGTGGCCAACAATATGCTGATGGGAGAGTGTATTGACGATACGTTCTTCTCGAAGGAGACTTGGCAACTCATGATGGCGATCGATGATGGAGCCGAAGTAGATTGGGCTGGTTATATCTACAACAGCGTTCGAGATTGCGTCGAGTATTATCCTGCCGTGCCTCTTCTCAACGGAATGCAACTTAGTTGGCTGCTAGAGCAAAGTTGTCCTCACTTAGCTGAAGGGCCAACTAATCTTGTGACTGAGGACTTCTTTCCGTTTAGACCTTCTTCCTTCTAGAATCTTGAATGTAGTGTTGTCTTCGAATCTCCCCTGTTTCTTGTAATATCATCTTGTTGATAAATAAAAGATGTATTGAATTTCCACACCTTTTGACGTCTCTGCTATGCTAGCATCCATGTCTCAACATCTGAAGTTGTGTCCGACGTAAATTATCTTTTTCCACGTATAATCTTCAAGTGATATCATTTAAGATGGTAGATGTCTGTCTGGATCAAAAGATATGTGCAATCCTTTGATATCCTTTTTAAGCTTTCGTGGAATAGAGCGTCAGTAAATCCATGTAGAAGGATTTGCCGAATGTAGATTTACCATAACAGGAGGCGCTTCCCCCTTTGTCGAGGCTCTTCGACTTCTGCTCTTCTGGATTTGAATTTATTCGATAAGACGTTTTGGATGAGTGTTCGCCCTTTGAATAGTGTCATGATCTGGCTATAAATAGCATCCCATTTAGCTTCCTAATCCTCATCTTTCACTTAGTCTTCTTGAGCTTCATCTTCTCTTCTTTCTTTAGTAGCTCGTTGTCTTTCTCTGTTTGCTCCAAGGATGTATAACATAACAAGAGCTCCTAGTGATCTGACTATCACAAGCAACCAGATTCTCCATGAATCAGGGTTGTATTTCGAATATGGCAGTAACTGCCGTGTTCCCAACTTTGTGATGGGGGCTCTTCATGAGAGTTCCCTAACTCAATTCATGACAACTATGCCGTCAAGGTTTCAGAAGGAGGCTCTTCAAACCTTTATCTTCAGAGGTAGGGCTGAGGATAATGCTATCTGGAGTTGCTATGACAATGAGGTAGTCTGCTGGACTCCGGATCTATTTTCTCAGAAGTTCGGTCTTCCACGAGGTCCAGTACGGGTCATGGACGTGTTCCACCATCTTACAGCTCCAGAAGTCCGTTACTGGAATGAATGGAGGCAGTCTGCTGAATATGAGTTTTCGCCTTCGCCTTCGTGTCTGCATCTGAAGGAGGAATATAGGGTCATCTTTGACATTGTGAGCAATGTCACCTTTGGTGTCCCTGCTGAGAACTATGTGATGAATCAGAGAATCTGGAGACCCATGATGGCCATTGATGCTGAAAGGAAGGATCTTGACTGGGCTGAGTTCTTCTTTGACGGAGTGTGGAGATGCATTGATCTTTTCCCTCAGATTCCTCTACCAACTGGCATGCAGCTAAGTTGGTTGCTTGAGCAGTCCTTTCCGCATCTGGTCTCTGAAGGGCTTCCTTTGATGGGTTTTGATTACTATCCCTTGAGAGCTCATTACCCAAACTGTGGTTGAGAAATGCTCTAAATTCTCCTTCTTTGTAGTCTTCATGAAAACTCGTAGTCCTTTTCTTGTATTTGTCATCTTTTGTAATCCAGAATTGATAATGAATATTCGCCTTTAAGAAATATTCTCATAGAGAGAATGAGAGCTTGGACTCATTCATCCTCTTCAGCATCAAGTTTTCTTGAAATTCAAGTTCAAGTGTGATTGTTCAAACCATTTTGCTGGAAATGAGAACATTTAATTCTGAACTTGATAAACTCCAGATAAATGATGAAATGAAATAGTGTGAGTCTAATCATAGAGAGTCACTATTCCTGAAGAGGTTATTATGATTCTCGAGCCATGCACTGGATTAGACTTGAGACTTCCTATCGTCACAACGTTTTGAATTTCGAGGTGACGATTGAGTGTCCAACGTTTTGAATCATCACATTGAATCATGACGTTCCTGTTCTCAATGGATCAGGCCGTCATTAATATGGTGGTTGCCATTCGTCTATAAGTAGACGCTTCATACTCTCTTCACTTCATCTCTAACATCCTTTCCATAAATCTTTAGAACATGTCTTCTCCTTCTTCAAGCATGTTACACCACGAATCCCCTGTGTCGTCTTACTCCAATCCAAGTTCCCCAGATTCTCCCATTGATCATTTAACTATCAGCCGAAATCCAATCTTCTGTGAGAAGAACCTTCGTCGTTGCTATGCGAGCGATCCTAGGGTTTCGGATGTGGTGATGCAAAAACTGATATCGTCGGGGATTGACAAATATGTCACTGTTACTCCTCAACACTTCCATGAAGAGGCGCTTCAGAAATTTTTCAGTCAGGCGCAAGTTGAGGGTGACGCCATCTTCGGTTTTCTGAATAACCATTTGGTGAAGTGGAATGTTGATTCCTTCGCTCGAGACTTCAGCTTACCCCAAGGCGACAGTTCCATCTTCAACTATCGCTCTCGCGATGTGGCGCCGGAGTACTCTAGTTGGAAGCGTTGGAAGAGGGGTTATTGGAGCGAGTTCTCCACGACGGTGTCTCCACTGGGCCTTCGTCCTGAGTACGGTATCTTGTACGACATCTGTAACGGGATGGTGAACGGAATGTATGCCGACGAGGAACTATCTCTCACCAAAGGTGTCTGGCAGGCGATGATGGTGGTCGACGATGGATGGCTCCATGCCAATTGGGCGAAGCTTGTATTTGACCAGGTGAAGGAAGTTGTCAACTGCTGGCCTAACACCGGGTTGGCAAATGGAATGCAGCTTAGCTGGCTGCTGGAGCAAACCGTTCCTGATCTTGCTGTTGGCCCGTCGACCCTTCGTCCATCCGACTTCTTTCCAAGAGATCCCCGTACCATGTGATGTTTGATGTCGTTAAATTGATGTAACTCTGTTTTTTTTTTTTTTATGTACGCGCTCCTCTCTTCCCTGTTTGCATCCACTCTATTTTCTCCCCCTTTAATCTTGAAGGGTGTAAGTTGATCGTTCTTCCACCATTCTGCTATATATGAAAAGATATCTTTCTATTTTCTGCATCTTTTGTACTCAGACTTGAGTATGAATTGCATAGATCACTGAAATCCGTAATAATGATAGAGATAGTTAACATCTTCTGTAGAATAACCATAAGTGCTCTGCTGAATAATGAGCACTTTATACTTCGAATAATAAATCTTCATAAAATCCAGAAAGAATGAAAACCAGATTTCATTCATCCAAGGTCTCGTCTAATTCCATAAGCCCCAATTTGATGCATAACTCCTTAAATCTCGACTCTGGAAGTGGTTTCGTAAAGATATCCGCAATTTGATCTTCAGTGCATATATACTTGACGTCAATGTCCTTCTTCTCCTGATGATCTCTGATGAAATGGTGACGAATATCAATGTGCTTCGTTCTGGAGTGATGAACAGGATTCTTTGTGATACACATGGCACTGTTGTTATCACAGTAGATTGGCACACATTCAGGAGTAATTCCATAATCCTGCAACTGTTGTTTTATCCAGATAATCTGTGAACAACAACTAGCAGCTGCCACATACTCTGCTTCGGTGGTCGAAGTGGCAACAGAATGCTGTTTCTTACTAAACCAGCTTATAAGCTTGTGTCCCAGAAATTGACACGTGCCACTTGTGCTCTTCCGATCAATCTTGCATCCTCCGAAATCTGAGTCCGAATATCCACTGAGAGAAAGGCTATCGGCTCTAGGATACCAGATTCCTAGTCCTTCTGTGCACTTCAGATAACGGACAATCCTCTTAGCAGTATCAAAGTGTGTCTTCTTAGGATTGGCTTGATATCTTGCGCATAATCCAACAGCATAGGAAATATCAGGTCTGCTAGCAGTGAGGTATAGCAATGACCCTATGATTCCTCGATACAGAGTAGGATTTATATCTTCTCCTTCTTTCTCCAGAGCAGCAATGCAGGTTGTGCTTATAGGAATTCGTAAGCTCTTAGTCTTTTCTGGACAATACTTTGCAACAAGATCACGAGTGTACTTCTTCTGGTGAATGAAGATGCCTTCTCTGGATTGTTGAACTTGCAAACCAAGGAAATAAGACATTTTTCCCATCATGCTCATTTGAAAGTTGCTGGTCATGAGATCGGAGAATTTATCGCATAGATCTTGATTCTTCGACCCAAAAATTATATTGTCGACATATATTTGAACTAGCAGGATGCTATCTCCATCTGTGATGCGAAAGAGAGTTTGATCTATCCTCCCTTTCTGAAATCCATTGGATAGCAGGAACTTAGATAAGGTTTCGTACCATGCTCTTGGTACTTGCTTCAGACCATATAGTGCCTTTTTGAGCCTGTAAACTTGATTGCCATGTTCAAATCCTGGAGGTTGTTCGACGTAGACTTCCTCCTTGAGCTCGCCATTCAGAAAAGCACTCTTCACATCCATTTGCATTACGTCGAACTCATGATATGCAGCATATGCTAAGAATAGGCGGATTGCTTCCAGTCTTGCTACTGGAGCAAATGTCTCATCATAGTCAATGCATTCGCATTGTCTATATCCTTTGGCTACGAGTCTTGCTTTATTTCTTACAACTGTACCAGACTCATCCTTCTTGTTTTTGAATACCCACTTAGTGCCTATCACACTTTGATGCTCTGGCCTGTCTACTAGCTCCCACACATTGTTTCGTGTGAATTCTGCAAGCTCCTCTTGCATAGCGTTCACCCAATCAGGATCTAGCAGAGCCTCTTCGACTTTCTTGGGTTCTTCATTTGAGATGTAGCAAGCTAACATTGCATTGGCATTTCCTCGCCTTGTTAATAATGGATCATTAACATTCCCAAGGATTCCTTCTGGTGGATGAGCACGTAACCAAGTAGGTCTAGCTTGTATTAGATTCTCAGCATCTGGTGTTCCTTCTTGATCGTCATCTGCTCTAATATTGCTTTCGTCATTTGTCTGATGCTCAGCATTTGGAATGTCGGCATTTTCTTCGCCATTGTCTGAAACTTCTGTTATAGGATCTTTTCGATTAAGAATATCTTTGGTAGACATTTCATCAGTAGACATCTCAGGAATAGGAAACTCCGCGGTTGGTATCTCAGCAGTGGATACTTCAACATCCAAATGTTCTGCTCCAGTTTGATCTGCTACGGTTTCCAATGGTGCAGCATTGGTTGTAACTGCATCAGCATCATCTTTAGCATCTCTCGCGGGATCTGGGATCTCCTCGTCGTCTTCATCGTTAATCACTTCTATGATAGTTGATTTGGTTATGATGTGTGTGGGTTTGGCCTCAGCATGATCGTTAGCATCACTGGCCTGGTCAGCAGTTTGATCCCCTGCTGTGTGCGTCTCGTTTGGATTGCATTCAGTCATAGACTTAGTCGGATCAATACTCATATTCTCGAAAGAGTTTAGAAATGTTTGATCATTGACATCATTAGTCTCATGATTGCTAATCTTTTCTCCTTTACTTTCACTGCGCACTAAAGTAGACTCATCAAAAATAACATTACATGTTATTTCCACAATGCCAGTAATCTTATTTAATACCCTATAACCTTTATGAGTAGGGTGTCCATAACCAAGTAGTACACCCTCGTCAGATTTAGGTGAAAAGGTATTAAGTTTGGATTTACCGTTATTGTGAATATAACATGTAGAACCAAAAGCACGTAGATGAGTTATGGAAGGCTTACGACCATGATATATTTCATAAGGAGTTTTGTTGAATCTGCTCGTGACAGCGCTCCTATTCTGTGTGTAGCAGGCCGTCATGACTGCTTCACCCCAGTATTTAGCAGGAAGTTTGGAGTCTGCTAACATTGATCGAACAGCTTCCTTCAACGTCTGATTCCTTCTTTCTGCTAAACCATTCTGTTGAGGAGTCCTTGCTGTAGATCTTTCATGTGATATTCCAGCTTCAGCGCAAAAATCCATCAGCACTCCATTACAGAATTTTGTTCCATTGTCGGATCGAATTCGCTTTACAGTAACTTCTTTACTGTTTTGCTCATTAAGAATCAATTCCGGCAAAATAAGCTTCACTTCGTCCTTCGTCTTCAATAGGCGTACCCACGTGTACCTGGAGAAGTCATCAACCACCACTAGTGTATATAGACGTTTACTTACAGTGGGTGGCGTGACTGGACCAAATAGATCCATATGAAGCAATTCCAGAATCCTTTGAGATGTCTCCTTTTCAGGATTTGTTTTGAAGGATGATTTGGGCTGCTTCCCTTGTTGGCATGGTTTGCATATTCCTTCGTTGCGGAAGATGTTATTTGGTAGACCTACAACAAGCTTATGTTTGGCAAGATAGTTAATGGTCTTGAAATTTAAGTGATTGAACCTTTTATGCCATAGCCATGTTGTTTCCTCCTTATTGAGGGCTAGAAAACAGGAGTGTTGTAGGCCGCTTCACCAATCGACAATATATAATCCACCCTTGCGGATCCCTCGTAATTTTACTTCTCCTGAAATAGCATCAACAATAGTACAACCAGTATTTTTGAAAGATACGATGTACCCATTTTCACATAGTTGACTTATGCTGAGTAAATTGTGCTTCAGATTGGAGACGAGCGCTACGTTGACAATTCTCAAGCCATTCACTTCGATGCAACCTCGTCCAATAACTTCTCCTTCACTGTTGTCTCCGAACTTGACTCTTGGACCGTTGAATAATCTTCTTATGTCTGAGAATAATTCTTCATTCCCGGTCATATGAGCAGAGCAACTGCTGTCCAGGACCCATTCATTGGATATACAAGTTTCCGTAGCTATGGAGTCCTGTTCCTGCAAGTAAATCAAGCAAATTTAGGTACCCGTTTAGTGTCGGGTCCTGCAGGATTAGCATGAAGCATAGTTCCTTTCGGAACCCACATCTTAGTGATTTTCAAGACTTTTGTCTTGGTTTCACTATTCACCACTTTCTTGACTTTTGGCATAAAATTTCTATTTCTAAATGAATGAGTGAATTTAGCCGTCCTTGCCTTTGAAGAATAAAGTGGAATGGGCTCAGGCTTTGCATAGACATTCCTTCTATGCAGTGTATTCTGCGGGTAGTTAGGTCTCGCAGCATTGTACTGTGTAGTCCTTCTCTGGTGAAGATTAGGATGTACTATCCTTGCATTAGTGTTAGAATGCTCAGTACTCCTAGGATTGGTTGAGTAGTGTTTAGTGTATACTCTAGAATTTCTCTGCAGGGGTTTATCAACTACTTGCCTATTATTCATCATTTGATTCTTCTGCTGAGGCTTAGAGTTGCATCCAGCATTTGTCCTTAGGATCCTCTGCTGAGGTCCATTGGATAAAGGCCTAGCAGACTCTGTCCTCTGCTGAGATCCAGCAGATGAACTATTGGCTGTCTTTGATACAGTCCTCTGCTGAGCTTTACTGGACACACTCTGCTGAGGTTTATTCTTTGTTTTAGCTATTGATTTAACAGACAAAGTTTCAGCATACACTATTCCTTTACCTTTTTCATTAGAGCTATACCCAGCATTTACAAACAAAATTGGATTCTGCATAAAGGAATTATCATTGGATTTTGACATTCTTTTTGATGATTCACATCCAAGTCCAGACTTATCAGAGTGATGTCTTTGACTGTTTACAAGGGCATTGAGAGCAGCCTTGCTGGATGCGTACATGCATATACAATCCTCTTTTGGTTTGTTTTTTAATGCTTGATTTTCTTTTTCTAACGTTTGAAATCTTCCTGAAAACTGTGAGAAATCTTCTTTTAATTTGAGGAGTTCTTCACTTTCTAACCTTAGTCTTTCGACTTCCTCGGTTAAACTTGTAATGTGAAGTTTTAATGAAGCATTTTCTCCCACAATCTCATTTTTGATTTCATACATTTTTGCGAATTCTAATGATAGCTGCACTAGATAATCTTGTTCGGAGTGGAAATGTGATTCCTCCGATTTGTCTATAATTTGATTGCTAGATGAGTTAGTGGACAATACCTCTGCTTCCTCAGCAGCTAGAGTTGATTCATTGGTTTCCTCAGCATCGTAGTCCGCATCAGCAAATTGATCTTCAGTGATGTTTGCCATTAGTACAAACAGAGCTTCTTCGCTATCTTCTTCTTCTGACGAGCAATAGAACTCTTCTTCATCAGCAATCTCTGTCCTGGTTAGCAGTGCCTTGGTTACGGCTTTAGCAGCACGTCTTTCAAATCGTTGCTTCAGGCGATCTCGTTCTTCTTTGCTGACCTTCGGACAGTCATGCTTCAAGTGATCTGGAGAACCACACTCAAAACAAGTTCTAATTTTCCGCTCTATAGAGCGGTTAGAAGTTGATGATGTAATTTCTTTTACTTCCTTTTCGGCCTTTGCTTCATTCAGCATCTGTTGCATTTTCTTCATTTGTTCTTCCAGTTCATTGATCTTTAGATCAACTGCTTGTGTACCTGCACTGGAAGTTCCTTCTTTCGAGGGAGATGCTGAAGTAGGTCTTTCTGATTTATAGAAAGGTCTCTTTGTTTTGAATTTGTTGTAGTCCTTTTTAGCGAAGTATGCTAAATCCTCAGCGTTCCCAGCATAGTTTGAACCAGCTTGTGCTACAGCTGTTTCATTCTTCTTCGACTGATGTATAATAAATTCATGAGCTTTAAGTTGCGCAAATACCTTAGATGTAGTCATTTTGTTGAGGTCTTTCTCACTCAAGCTTGTTACTTTTGCGAACCAGTCGTCTCTTGGATAGAGTTTGGAAATGATTTTATTGTTCATTTCCCCATTGTCATACTTCTTTTCAAGATTCCTTAGCTCTCCAATTATTGTATTGAAGCGTTCCTCCATGGTTTGAATAGTTTCTCCTGCACGCATAGAAAAAGATTCATACTTATCTACAGCTACCTGTAGTTTGTTACGTCTCATTTGTTCCGTTTCCTGCGAAGACTCGCACACATAGTCCCACATTTCTTTAGCAGTTTCCATGTCAAGTGCCTTGTCTTTCATCAATGTTGGAAGAGAGTCAAGAATGAGTTTCTTTGCTACATGTTCTAGTTGAGCTCTCTTCTTGTCTTCACTGGTGTATTCGTCAAATGGTTTAGGAACCATTTCAGGTCTTGGGGGTCTTGGTTCTCCTCCAGCAGCATCTTCAGCACGTCCTTGTCCTATAAAAGTGTTAACTTTCATAATCTGGATAGGACCTCTTAACAGTATGTCAGCCATCTCAGGGTGTATGCTCTGAAGTTGTATGAGAGCCATCTTCTTCCAGGATGAGAAGTTCTCTCTGTCATACTCTCCAAGGGAATGGTTCATCATTTTGTATGCTCTTTGGGTGATTTCCTGAGCTGAGAAAAAATGTATAAAAGTGCAAGGAAAGCGATAGATCTGGTCTTAAAGCGACTCAGAAGCAGTCGGTTTTTCAACCTCCTGCTCTGATACCACTTGTTGGTCCCGAAATATCAGAGTCGTCGTGTTTTAAAGCTTAACACGAAATGCAGCGGAATAGATTAAAGTCACTTGCACTTAATGTCGTTATTAGCAAAATGTTTTCTTAGCTCAAGTTGTTGTTTATGTTAGTTTACAAATATACACTAGCAACTCTGTTGCTAGGTTTTAAATCAATCTTCGAACAGTAAACCAATAAAACAGTAAGTAAAGCAGTAAATGAACACAAGATTTATAGTGGTTCGATCAAATAGATCTACGTCCACTCCTTAGCCGAAGCGCTAAGAATTTCACTAGAAAAGTATACAGAGTACAAGGAATCGCCTTTCTAGTTAAGTAGGCAGTGAGCTTTCGGTCTGGCTACTTGACAGCTATCCTCCGTGAATCTGAACTTCTACGAACACAGCTCCGGTCAAGTCAAGGGCGCACCTTCGTAAAACTTGTCCTTTGCTAATGAGGCCTTTATAGTTTGCCTCGGAACTTAATAGGTCTGCGGCTAATGCCCGTGTGAGTCACAATCTTTCAAGAGTGACTGTTGGATTCCTTTCTGAAAGAAATGAATCCCAATGATTGAGATATCCTTGAATGCTATCAGGAATATCTTCAATGGAGTGTCAGTACTTCAATGAACGACACTACAGGTTGTTGAGAGTCTTCAGATAGACTTTTAGATGGCTCTCAACTGACTACTTTTAAGGATCACTTTGTCAAGGGAATCTTTAGCTTGAGCGTTCGTGAGTAAAGTGATAAGAGCACTTGTAGATTTGTAAAAGCAGTTTTTTTTATCCAGTTCTTGAATTCTGCCTTTTATAGCTGGAGATTCGAAACTTGAATCTCCATACCCATTAGACACAACGGCTTCTTTCTTCAAGAGTGGATAAGCTGATGGAACGCCTTTCTGAGTAGAGATGTACCTTCCATACTAGTTAGGGAAAGTCTCGTCCTTTGTGCGTCCTTGTCTTGTCAGAGTCGCAGCTTGGCTTCAACGTCGCTAAAGGCATATTCTCTTGAGATTCTTTGACTTGTTTTATATGTGGTCCTTCATTGATTGCTGAATAAATCAAATGCTGATTTCTCAACATTCTAGCAAGTCTTCATCCAAGTGCTAGCGCAATTAATTCGCCGGCTTCTCTAGCAAGTTGTGGATTGAGCGCTTACTTCATCTGCTAGAGATTCTCGAAGACATTCTAGTCTATTACAACTCGATATTTAACTTATACAGGACAATACAAATTGTATTAGACTCTCTAGATTTCAGCAAATGATCGACCAAACTAAATAAGGTTTGATTCAACAAAACCTTTTACAAATAAGTCCTAAGGGAGATTTTAGGAATAATTCCCAACAATAACTAAACATAAGATTGTGAATAAATCTTAATTCAGACTATTGGCTTTTTCATATGAATGGTACGGATTTATTTTTAAACACACTTTTTGGTTTTTTATATATAATTATGATTATGATCTCAACAATTGATATGACCAATTTAAATGCTCATATTCATTCTTATTTTGCATAAATTTTATTTTTAGCACAAACTAATTTTTAGTTTGTGCTAAATAGGAATGAACTTACATCATTCATTCAAAAATATCAATGATTGAGATTAAAACTTTTTTCAAAATTTTTATGTTTAATTATTTTATAAATCATGCTTAATCGAATTAAGCACGATTTAAAAAGCAATTAAGCACGAACGAAAATTATGCTTAATTTATCAATCTTTGATGTTTTAATCTCACACTACAAAAATACTGCTTATTTGCGACGGATCGCGATCACGCACAACGTGGGTTGCAAATTTGCGACGGAATACCAAAATTTGCGACTGATTTCGAATCCATTAATTTGCGATGGATTTGCGACCCCTTTTTCCATCACTAATTTTTGCAACTAGAACTTCAGTCGCGAATCCGTCGTAATATTTATTTTTTTAAAATATTTTAACATTTCCGACGATATTGTTGGTCGCAAATCCGTCGCAATTGTTTGCAATTTTAGGTTTGATTTCCACGGAATATTACATTTGCCGGCAAATCAGATTTCAACCTTCTCCCCAAGGTTTCCGGCAATACGCGCGCACCTCCGACGGTATGCTCGTTTCTCTTTCTCTGTGATCTTTCATCTTGTCTCTCAATTGATCTCCACCACCTATTGCCGCAGCTGTGTTCCCCATCGTCTGCCGTTGCGCCGCTGTTTGTAGTCATCGCCATGCAGCTGTTTCATCACCGTTAAAATTACAAATTAATTATAGTGTAGTGAGCAAATAAATTTATAAAACCCGAAGGTTGTCGAACCCACAAGGACAGTGCAAAGAGAATATTTCATGTACTGGATGCAGTTTATCAATTCTTTGTTTGAGCAAATCAAAATTAATAGAAGGGTTTTGTTTTCAATTTAGAAAAGACTTTTCAATAAAATTAAATATATAAAAGCACAAATCCTAGGGCATTCAACCAATTCAATTAACATGCATAAACTATCAATCCAAACCCCAAATTATTATTATGGTGGAAAATATGTTAAACTGAAATTAATTCCTTGGTTGGGCAATTAAAACCTAGATTACTAATGTGTGACAGTCTCCTCTCGGTCTCAAGAATATAACACTAGCCAATCTCAATAAAGATATAGATTTAAACCCTACAATCAAATCTTCCTTTTAAGACAGAAAACAATTGTATCAAGTTCTATTTTTGTATTGTTAATTATCTCCTCTCGGTCCCAAATTAACAACTATAAACCTAATTCAATTTTCATCTCTCGATCCTTCAATTGAAAATAGATTCTAAAATCAAAACCATAGAATTTGAAACAATTAATGAGGGTTGGATTTAATTGAATTACAACATGTCAAAGGGATGGTGAAAACCCTAGAACCTGTTAGGGTTTCTAGCCTAGCATATTGAAAACACATATTGAATTGCATAGAACTTACTTGAATCATAAGGAAAACTAGAATTAAACTTCAATATCTTCAAGTTCCAAAACAGTAAAGTAAAGATAACTGGAAAATTAAAAGAATTGAATACTGAAAATTAAAGTGAAAAACTCACAAAAATTAACTCTCTAATTCGAGCCTAATATTGTCCTATTTATAGGGGAGGAAATTGAATCTTCAAAAGGTAGTAGGCTTGAGAGGGAAAATCTCCAAATTGGGCAAAAATATGTCTTTCCGTCCTCGATGTCGATCGACACACATGCCAAATCGACATGCTCTTCATTGCTTCTCTGTCAATCGATATCCACCACTTGTGTCAGTCGACACTCAGGATGTCGATCAACACAAGTGCCAATCTCCAACCTTTGTGTCGCCCGAGTCCTCCTTCGATCTTTGTCTTCATCTTGCTCTCTGTGTCGGTTGACACACTGGTTGTCGACCGATACAGAGGTAATTTGGACGGATTTTTCATCTTTTGTTTATCTTCTCACCGTTTCATCTCTTTTGTACCAAAAAACCTACAAAACTTAGCATAGCAAGTGTAATATCCTCTATAAATAGCTCATGCTCGATTATTAACCTAAAACTAATGCAAATTCATGAAACGATAAAGAAAACAACGTGATAAGTGAGGCAAAATACGATCTTATCAATATTCCGCCGACACAGGTAATAGGTTTCTCTCTTTCCCTCTTTTCTATCACATTCCTTAAATCTAAATTAAAAGCTCTTAAATCTAAATTAAAAGCATTCTAAAATCCTCAACTCCTCCGTTCTCATTTCTTGAGGAATGAGTTCAGCCTCGAGTCCAAATCAACTATAGGCATAGAGTTCGCCACTAAAAGTTTGACTGTCGAGGGAAAAGTCATTAAAGCTAAGAATTGGGACACTGCAGGCCAAGAGAGGTATTCATTTTTTTCGTCTGCTCTGTTGCTTTTGCATTTTCTTTTATTTTTTATTTTTGCTTTTGCAGTAATGCAATTGGAATTTCTGAATCTTTATCCTAGTTTTATAATACAGATGTGAATCATGTGTTTGCATTAGGTGTTAGTGAAGTTAGACTATTGGATTTTCAAGTTATGTTGGTTGATTAGGGTTTATTGGGATAAATCTAGAATCTCGATGATATTAGATGCCAAATTAATTATTTTTACATATTTTTTGTTGTGTGGAAAGTTGTGTATGAATGCCTGGTTGATCTTCTGCCCTGGGGGTTTAAAAGCTAGCTCCTTGGATAACATATGCAATAGTTAACTTTTGCTGCATAAGTAAAAATTTATAATGATGGATTGATGGTTTTGTAAAATTATTGATCAAAGGCCAGAAAATTATTAGTCTTATGAGGAATATCACAACTTTAAACCACGCTTATAATATTCTGTTATATTTTGTGAACTGAACTGTGTGAAAAGATCATTGAGCCTTTTATGTTCTTCCATGTTTAGTGGATCACAATCTAGGCAAGATGGGTCGATTCAGTCTTTTATTTTAGTAGCTAAGGATAGTAAAAGTTTTTATTTTGTAGTACACCCTTTAGCTGTTTATTCAATTTTGTTGGACAACTACCAGTTTACTATATTTGCTCAAATTAGAGAATGAAAAGTAAGCAATGAGTAACAAACAAATTTTGATTCTCTTTAAAATTCCCTCTCAAAATTTCAAGTTTATTTTCTCTTCCATGTCTTAATCTTATATTAAAGGTAATTTTAATATTAAATTTTTTTCAATATTTGGGCTTTTAAGTCTTTTTGCATAAATATATTAGGGGACCACATTTTATCTTACAAAAAAAATCATAATCTATTTTCTCACTTTACACGTTTATTTGTTATTAACTTTATTCTCTCACCTCCAACATTGCTATAAAATTTTAAATAATCATAGCTCATTCAATTTAAATTATTTTTTCGCGTGTCATATATCAAATTAAAGATCATGTTATTATCTTTCAAACGAAATACATATTGCATATGTTTGGAATAAAATAATCGTAGTGAAAATAAGATACTACAACTATACATGCATAGATAATGCATATTTACAAGCTTATATACTACAACTTACATCTGAAAAAAAAAATATCTACATTTTGCAAAAATCTAATAGCTCTATCATACATAATGCAACTGAATTGGTCTATATAATGCAAATATACAGACTTATATAATGCAACTTAAATCAGAAAATAAAGAATTTTGTTAAAATATCAATTACCTCATAAATAGTCATGCAAATCTATAGGTCTAAATAATGCATGTTTACAGACTTATATAATGCAACTTAAAGGTGTTATGATAAATTTTGAGTTTTTAATCCATCATCTTCTTCTTATTTAGTTAACGACTTCTTCGATTTCTTCAAAGAGACGATGAGTACGAGCTAGCGGAGGAAAGGGAAGTTGTAATGCAATTGGTTGTTTGGTAGTTGGTAGGTGGTTGTATGAAATATTTGAATTTCATGCTCTGTTTCGTTTATTATTTTTTTTTTTACAATAATTTAAATTCATCAGACCACCTTTAAGTTGCATTTCATAAGCATGTATATTTGCATTATATAGGTCGGTTTAGTTGCATTATGTTTAATGGGGCTATCAAATTTTTGCAGAAAATAGATTATTTTTTTCAGACGTAAGTTGCATTATATAAGCTTGTAAATATGCATTATCTACGTCTGTATAGTTGCAGTATCTTATTTTTGCTATGATTATTTTATTTGAAACATATGCAATAGTGATTTCGTTTGAAAGATAATTAAATTATCTTTAATTTGATATATTGTACGTGGAAAAATAACTTAAATTGAATGAGATATGATTATTTAAAGTTTTATAAAGAAATTTGATGAGAGAGAATATGTAGAAGCAAATTAAACATGTGTGTTTGATAGGAAAGAGATTATAAAATTTATTGTGGTCCCTCATATTTTATTTACCTAAATGCCCTTAATTACAATTTAAAATAAAAATAAAAATTAAATTTTAAATTTTAAGAATCAATCTAGACCACTTATTTCATCAAATTAAAAAACAAGATTTATTATCTTCTTCTATCTAAAATAGACTTGTGATATGTCACCACTCTATATATATATATAGGGTAGTGATCAGGTGAAAATAGGAGTTACTATGAGAAATAAGAATAGATCTCGCGCGTCCATCTCATCAAATCGACGAACAGGATTCATTCTCAGCAAATTGAAAAATGCGGCATTTTTTCCCCAATATCTTGCAGTTTTAGCCTTTAAAGGCTAAAACTGTAAAAATACTCAAACACAAACAACAACTTGCATTTTAAGCCCGATTTACTTCATTTTTAGCCCATTTTACTTCATTTTTACATAAATACGAATTAAAAAATTAAACATCTTCTTCAAAGCAGCAACACGAGCATAGTCTCTATGAAACTCAATACCAACATCAATTGTTCTAAAAACTCTGCCCTTAAAATGCTTCATCTCATCAACACACTTTGGAATAAATGAACCTGTAAGATACAAAAATGCACAAAGTTAACACTAAAGATGCACAATATAATAGTAAAAATGAACGTCGATCTGAATAAAATAAATTTTTTTAAACTATATTCATGCACAATTAAAAAAGTCGAGACCGAACACGAATGCAAAATCCAGAAACAAAGAAAAAAAATCTGATCGATGGAAGAAATATAAATCAAATCGAAGGAAGAAGGAAGAAGAAATCAAATCGCGCGAAGAAAGGAATAAAAAATCTGATGAGATACTATTTCAGATTTAAAAAAAAGCTAAAATTACAAAAATAATCGAGGAAAACTGCACACGGAGTGAAATAGATCATGAGAGTTGAAATCACAAAATCAAAGGCTGAGATTTAATCTCATTTCTCATACTAAAAACTATTTTCATATGATCACTACTCTTATATATATATATATAGAGAGAGTAGTGTTCAAATCCGAACCATATGTCTTGTATGAACAATGACCGTATATCCAAACATTCATCTTAAGATTTGGACGTCCCATAATGTGCCACGTGTCATTTTTAATTAATTTTATATTAAGTAAAGGGTAATATAGGTATCACATATTTATATTAAACTGTTAGTTATGGAAATCCCTAATTTCATGCCAATTAAATATCTTTCCCCATAATTATTATATTTCATTCTCAATTAAATATCTTTCTCATATAATTATTGTTCAATGTTATATTTACTTTTGCAGAAAACCTAATCTCCTCCATGTGGCTGTCGAACTTGGACATAGTAATGTCGGCCGCTATCCACTCCCGCAACGTCTACTTCTTCCGCCATGACGGCTCCGCCAACTTCTTCGATACGGCGGTGCTCAAGGCGGCGCAAAGCAAGACCGTCGTTTACTTCTACCCGTATGTGGGGAGGCTAAGGAAGGACGACAACGGCCAGATCAAGATCGACTGCAACAATGAGGGGGTGGTGTTCGTGGAGGCGGAGTGCGACGGCACGGTGGATGACTTGGGCGGTTTCAACCCTAGGGACGACGTCAGCCTCATCCCTAAAGTCGATTATTCTCAGGGAATTTCGACCATCCCGCTTTCACTATTGCAAGTAAATGAATGCAATATCATGGTAATTCAATTTAAATTACAAGGTTTTTTATTTAATTTATTTAAATAAATTAAATAAAACAATATTAAATAGTGGACGCATTTTCGATTCGCCACCTATGCAGGTCTTTTGGTCATATACATGAGAGATATGAAAACCAATTTCAAATTAGAAAGCAGGAGGGTCTGCTCGAGGAGGAGTTGATTCGGCCGTCGAGTTCTCCATCAACTGCGGCTCTGTTTTTCATTATTTTTGTATCATATGCGATTATCATTGTTATTTTAGATAAGTGTCATTATTTTTTAATAAATGTTTCATTGTTCGAATTCCTGTTTGATGGATTGATAATTATTTATTTATTTTCTACATTGTGTGAACTCAGTTAATATGTAGCATTGTACGTTGTTTTATATTATCATTGTTACCTTTATTAAATATCATTGTAACACCCCGTGTTATTTTCAACCTTGTAATAGTTGTTCGGAATTAATAAATGAAAGAATGCCCAATTGAGAAGTATTTGAAGTTATTAATTTTGGATTGGAGAAATATTGTTGAGTTTGGTAACTATATCGTGAGAAATTATCAAGAAATTAAGGGAAATATTATGTATGGGAGATTGGGAATTTGGAAGTTTATGCATGTATTTTGGACTTTTGTAAGAAATTAGGAAGTATATTGTGTTGGAATTAGAATATAAATATATCAGTATATACAAGTATCTAAATACATACATATATATGTGTGTGTATAATGTTGGAAGTATGTATTACATACAAAATATATATAAAGCTTATTTTATAACATTTTACATTATATTATAAGTTAGAGAGAGAAAAACCCTCCCCACACCCCCTTAACCCGTCAGCTTCCATT
>JAPKLW010003727.1:22947-36715 GCA_026898455.1 Plectranthus barbatus
GTGCAGGTTAAGCAGCATGGATGGGAGTTGCGGGGTGTAAGCGGGTGAAGTGAGAATGGTTTTGAAAGAATAACAGATCCTGTGACATGTATCTTCATATACATGTCACCATCACGCTACACACACTGCTGCACCACTCTCTGAACTTTCCTTCCCTTTTGAATTGTTAAATATTTGATCTCTGTTACTAAACCGACTCGAAGTACAATTTCTTTTACTGTTTTATTTTCTTATCACTTATAATGAAGTCTTCCGCTCACAATTCTTGAAATGTGTTTGACAAAACCTGAAACATCAATGTAACGTGGCCCCAAATTGGGAAGGTCAGTTGGGGGCATTACAGAGGTGCAGCTCAAGTGGTGACATCTTACCTTTAGGGTTTGGTGTTAAAGGTTGAGGGCGGGTGTTCGATCCCCCTTGGCAACAACCCTCCAGTTTGCATCTGCGGATGGGACTGGCGAACCGTAAGTCGCTGTGTGCGCAGGGCTCGGGTGGTTTAACTTGAGTGGGTTGGGGTGCATCGGACTTCAGGCCCTGACATCGCCGGACCCGAGGGGTGGGATGTTATAATCATTTTATCAAAATTATCGTTTTAATCTTAATTGATTTATAACACACCTTTAAGATCATTGTTATCTTTATTCACTATCATTGTATGAATAATTAAAATTGTTTATTAATTTAACGATAATATATTAGTCGAAATTGACAGAATTATCTTACAATGACACACAAAACCATAAAAAATGACACACAAAGCCATAAACAATGATAACGATTAACTTAAGATTATGGAATAAATCGTGGTGTATTTTCTCTTTCCGATTTATATGATAATAATGGAAAAAATCGTGGAGGATTTGATTTGGTAACTGAATCCGAAAAATCAGCATGTAGATTTAATTTCATTTCAATTTTTCCCGTTTTAAACTAATTTGCCCTTTCAATGATAGAAGAAGCTAGCAGCAATGATAAATGGCAAAAGAAAATCTAGGACGTCTATTTTCGAAATCAAAGGCTGGATTTTGGTCTTTGTTCTTGCATGGACACATGTTCAGTCATGAATGTACCCATATATATATATATATATATATATAGGGAGCGGATCAGGTGAGAAAAATCCCCCTGTGAGAAAAAAAAAATGAATCATGTCCGTTAGATTTGAAAAGATCAATGGTTGATATGCAATTAAGCAACAACTGAAACACAATCAAGCAATAAAATAATCAAGCAACAACTAAAACGCAATCAAGCAACAGTAATATGTTGCTTGATCATATTTTAGTTGTTGCTTGATTGCATATCAACCATTGATTTATTTAGATCTAATGAACATAATTCATTTTTTTTTCTTACAGGAGGATTTCTTCTTATTTGATCTCATATCTATATATATATATATATATATATATATATATATAGGGGTGCGCTATGGTGGAAACCCTCTCTTAGAAGTGAAATAAGACCTAATCTTAGCCTTTCATTATCAATTTCAACGACTCAGATTTAAATTTACATCCAAAAAATTCGATGCTGAAATAGAAGGAAAAAGTTGCATAAAAGGATACATTGGTAATTTTGCAAAAACTGCATAACTAACCCACGTTTCCATCTCCTTAATTATAGGGCAATTAATGTGAAAACATGGTAGGTTTAATAAAATTAAATCTTTGTCAAATAAATAAAAATCTTCAACAACTGCATTTAATGCGGTAAATTCATACAAATCGTCTTCTCCCCAAACACAAAACAAAACTTGCGAAAAAATTCGCCGGCTGCTCCAGGATTTTGATGGGAGTCAAATCGCCATTGGCCGACGGAGTAAAATCTGGTGCGACTGTGCTTGGGTAAGTTGTGTATTAACTTTTTTTTTTAAGTTTTTATGATTTGCAGAAAATTTTTTGATTTAAAAAAATTCGTCGTATTAGTGTACTAATTTTCCGATTTCAAAAATCTGTAAATATACAAACTTGAATAGTTTATTGATGGATTGTATAATTTAGTAACAATTTTCTTTTGTTGAAAAACCCGTATATTTGTAGGTTGTAATCGACCGGAAAATATACCGACGATTGAAGTGTAGTTGAGACATTCGAAGTGAAAGAGGTAAAACCTGTATTAATTGTATGTTTTTTTCATGATTTTGTCGAAATTTTTTAGGTTTCAAATGTAAACCTACTGGTGTACACGATGTATAATTTTGAAAAAAAAGATGCTTTTAGCGCAGTAGTTACATATTTGAAACATAGGCATGTGTAATTAGGATTTTTAATGGAGGAAATAGTCAATGAATTGCACAATTAGAGACCTATGTATGCAATAATTGTTGAGTTTTGCTGCATATATTCGAAATCATAGTTAGAGTGAAAGTTAAGTTTTCTTCTACTATCAGATTACTTAGCATATGACAAATTTAATAACCATTTACTGCAACTTTATTGTACATTATGAGCATGTACAATTATCATTATCTAGTGCAAGAAATTTTCAAGGAATTGCGTAATTAGATACCTATTTATGCAGTAATTGCCGACTTTTACTGCCACTTTATTGTATATTAGGTGAATGTATAATTAGTATTTTGTAGTGGAAGAAATTGTCAAGGAATTGCATAATTCGATACCTATTTATGCAGTAATTGTCGTTTTTTACTGCAACTTTATTGTATATTTGGAGCATGTATAAATAGCATTTTGTAGTGGGAAAAATTGTAAACGAATTGCATAATTGGATACCTATTTATGCAGTAATTTTCTACTGTTACTGCATCTTTACTATATGTTAAGATATTTATAATTTGCTGTGTTGAAGCAATATTTTTCTTTGTTAATATAGTTTACATTAATAATACAGTATCAAAAATGGAAACTCATGGGGCAAAAAGCAGATGTCTGGGAGAGTGATCTAACTAATGCCAGCAAGAATGATCTGAAGCACAAAAGGATGGTGATTTGCCGGAAAATACTGGATGGCGACTGCAACAAAAAGGGTGAACAAGTTTGTGAAACAGCTGCAAGTTTTTTCAGAAAGAACTGCAAGGCAAAGGAGTTTTACATGGACGCCTACTTGGATAAAATTAAGCGTTAAATGATTAAGGAAAGTGAAAATTTGTGTTTTGCATGGCTACAAAATTTTTATGTTTTAATCTATGTATTTGGTGACATATTTGGTTTTTTTTTAGACTTGAATAGATTGTGGTTATCATTATATGAATTTTAATGTCCATGATTAGTCTTTTATACTTTCAATGGCAGTATCTCATTCCTTTATATGCAATAATTTCAATCTTTTTCTGCACCTTTATTCTACATTTCATTACACTACTCAACTTGCATCGAATTAGTGATTTTTAATATAATAGTTAAGGTATATAATTTCGAATAATTGTTAAAAAATTTTAATCGTTAACAGGATGAATTGATGACTATAAACAAAATATCAATAGTAATATACTTAATAGAAATAGCAAATGAAAACATAAAAAATATTACTTACAAAAAGGTGCAATAAATGAATAAAATAAGAGCAAAAACAATTGAGTAACAATACTTTAAACGTAATAAACATCAATATTAATAAAAAAAGGTTCATTAATATTAATAAAAAAATAAAAATTTTCTTGATAATTATACTAAAATATACACGAATTATATGGAAAAAAACAAATAAATTATTCGTATATAATTAAATAAGGAATAGAAAGATTAGACAAAATATGCAGTGAGAAAATCAAGGAAAACAGTTATGGAATGAAAATATTAGTAAACTTTTATACCCAAAATACCCTAAATTATTAATAAAATAAATAACTAATTATATAAAACTACACATCTGGGCCGTCCATAATTAACAACGAATGGATAGGATTAGTTCTCATATCACATCTGGGAGGTGGTTCACATATGATTACTCCTCTATATATATATATATATATATATATATATATTTGCATGCGGTCCATGGGCTGTGAATGCAAGCTGGGCCAGAAAAGTGTGGAGCTTCTGAGAAGGATGGTGACACTCCATTTACTTCTCTGCCCAACCTTCCATTGCATACGATATTTTTTCTCTCTTATTTTCCTACACATTTTAAATCCACAATTTCCAACTGTTTTTTTCATAAATAAAATTTAAGATTTTGAAGAAAAATATATTTCTCCAATCCATTATTCCTTTTCTAACATAGGAATGTGGGAATCACTCTCGATATCTTTCATTCGGAAGTTTATAATTGGGATATCTCTAGAGTATATATATATATATAGATAGATGTAACGTAAAAGGATAATTCAAACTAGAAAACAAGAATAAATGTCTAATAAATCCTATTCATTGCATTACTGCCAAATGGGAGATTCATTGTGCTTCAATTTCTGTCCAATGCAACAAACATTTGCCTAATTTTCCGGTTTAGATTTTATGTTACTTGATCTCATAGTTCACTAGTTGGATTATTTTTATGCTATTTATATCTGATTATCACCTATTAAGAATTGTTTGAGATATTTTGAGGAGTTTTATAATTGTGTGGTTTTTGGCATTTCTTTTTTTTTTAGTATTGAATGACGAGTTAATATGTACGTAATCTCGTAAAAAAAAGAAGTTTATTAGCTAGATTTAGTAAACATCAAGATTTGAATATGTAATTAAATACTTGTTTTTAAGCAAATATGTTCCCCAACATAGGTTTCTACTCAATGATCTTCAAAATTCCCCTAAAATTTTAAAAATGGTCGTCAAAATTAAGAACCTAGTTATAAATATGTGGGAGGGTGAATATTTCTATAAGATCATGAGAAAATTAAGCCCAATTGAACTTTTCCACATTACTAGTAGGTAGAGTTTCCCAATTGTGGGATTAGAGCCCAAGAAATCAATATTATATATATATATATATATATATATATATATATATATATATATATGGATGCGATGATTTTGATGAATATACGCTCACGATTTTACCAGAATTTTCGGTCATTTTATCTCAAAAAACCTGCATTATAGGGTATTTTTATCATTTTGTAGTTATTTAAGATTTTGTTAGCATATGCAACCTCGACATGCTATATGAATAAGAAACATGCATTATATACCTAACATTCATTATATATCTAACAAATATCTTCCTGCATTATAATATGGTATTACTCTTATTTTAAAACAATATTACTATCATTATGCGGTATTACTTTATGCATGATATATGATATTACTTTTATTTTAGAGAAAAATTATATTACGTTCATTATAATGCATATGTTGTTGTGTTTACTCCTCAGCAGTTCGAGCTCGAGGAGGCTCGAGGAGCTATGGAAGTGTAACGGTTCGACCGTTACACTCGAACCGTCCCATGCCTTAGCCGTTTCAGTACCCGCAATTGACTCATACGAATTACACTAGCTGGGTAATTCGGGTGCAGGCAATGATGGAGGACCAGGGAGTATGGGAGGCAGTCGAACCAGCAGAAGGCGCAGAAGTAGCCGCCCGGCTCGACAAGAAGGCGAGGTCGCATCTCTTCCAAGCACTTCCAGAGGACCTCCTAATGCAAGTAGCCAAGAAGACAACAGCGAAGGAAGTATGGGACTGCTTAAAGACGAGGTTCGTCGGAGCAGATAGAGTGAAGAATGCAAGGTTGCAGACACTCAAAAGCGAGTTTGAAGTGATGCACATGAATGATAGTGAGTCCCTCGATCACTATGTTGGACGACTCACTACCATTTCTGTGACTTATTCGAGTCTTGGTGGAACTCTAAGTGACTCTACGTTGGTGAAAAAGTTGTTCGACACAGTCCCAGAACGGTTTATCAGTGTGGTAGCCGGGATTGAACAATTTTATGATCTTGATACACTCACGTTCGAGGAGGCTGTCGGTAGACTTAAAGCCTTCGAGGAACGCACGCGTAAGAAGAACACGAGCGTGGAAAGAAAGGAGGATCAAGTACTCCTAACTCAGGCGGAGTGGGAGGCACGACTCAAGAAAGATGGAAAGGACTCTACTCAGTCGAAGAAAGCCCCCGGAGATAATTGGAACCGAGGACGCGGTGGTCGAGGCAGAGGTCGAGGAAAAGGTGGTCGAGGAGAATCGACTAGCTCAGGTGGTCGAGGAGCTCCTTGAGACAAGAGCCACATTCGTTGTTATAACTGCAACGAAATGGGTCACTACTCGACTCAATGCCGAGTACCAAAGAAGACTGAAGAAGCTCATCTTGCCCACGGCAACAACATTGAAGCAGCTTTACTAATGGCGATCTCAGAGGAGATTCCCTCAGATGAGGTTAACATGCTCAATAAGCAAGAAACCAAGCTTCTCGAGGAACCAAAAGATGTTTGGTTCTTAGATAATGGTGCTAGCAACCATATGACCGGGGACAAAGACAAGTTCTTCGAACTTGATGAGACAGTCACCGGGAAGGTTCAGTTCGGTGATGACTCAGCAGTGGAGATCCGAGGAAAAGGCTCCATCCTTTTCAAGTGCAGAAATGGCGATAAATGGGTGCTCGAGGAAGTATATTACATTCCTCGACTGAAGAGAAACATGGTGAGTCTCGGACAATTGACCGAGACAGGTCACCGGATAGTGATGGATGGTAATGAGCTCGAAGTGCACGCTAAGAGCCCTTCGTGTCTTATCATGAAGGTGAGGCGATCTCAGAATCGGTTATACCGAATCAAGCTCCAGTTGGCAAACTCGGTTAGCCTTCTAGCAAATCTTGAAGATCCAGCATGGCTATGGCACGCTCGACTCGGGCATGTCAATTTCCAAGCCTTGAAGACCCTCGCTAACAAGGGAATGGCCGTAGGAATCCCATCAATATCGCACCCGGAGCAGCTTTGCCGAACTTGTCTAGTAGCAAAGCAGACGAGACAGCCATTCGCCGGAGAAGCCAAGTTTCGAGCAAAGAGACTGCTCGAACTACTGCACATTGACTTGTGTGGTCCGATCAGTCCTACCACACCCGGAGGCAATCAATACTTCATGTTAATTATTGATGATCACTCCAGGTGGATGTGGGTACACATGATGAAGACAAAGGATGAGGCATGTACTTTGTTTAGAAAGACAAAAGAGTTGGTCGAGAATGCGACCGGGCTTCGAATCAAAGTCCTTCGATCGGATAGAGGTGGAGAGTTCTTGTCAAAGGAGTTCACAGAGATGTGCGAGCAGGCTGGGATCGAACGGCACTTCACTGCACCATACTCACCTCAACAAAATGGTGTGGTGGAAAGGCGGAACAGAACAGTAATGGCGATGACTCGATCATTACTTAAAAGTATGAGTGTTCTGAGCAGGTATTGGGGGGAGGCGGTTCGACACGCAGTCTACCTACTCAACAGACTCCCAACTAAAGCCGTTCGAGACAAGACCCCGTTCGAAGTATGGACAGGAAGGAAGCCACACCTATCACACTTGCGTGTGTTTGGGTGTACTGCACATGCCAAAGTAACCAATCCTAACTTAAAGAAGCTCGACGACCAAAGTCAGTCTTTTGTGTACTTAGGAGTCGAAGAAGGGAGCAAGGCACACAGGTTGCTCGAACCACATCTCGGCAAAATACATGTGAGCCGCGATGTTGTGTTCGAAGAAGGTGAAGCCTGGGTTTGGGCTAGTGAAGAAAAGCATGGCTCAGTTGAAGTCTTTGATGAATTTGCTCAAATTGGGACTCGGTCGACTCAAGTTGATGGTGGTTCGACAAGGGAGCAGGATGCTACAGAAGTATTTGAACAGGTTGATTCGAATACTTTACAGATCGAACCAGTCCCAGACAAAGTAGATCAAGATGGTGGTCTACCCACTCCATGGTCAGGTGGACACTTTGAGAGTGAGGAAGGTCATGTTCGATATAGGGACATGGCCGACATCTTAGCAGATGCACCTCGGGTCGAACTTGAGTTCGAGGAGGTGATGTTAGCAGAGAAGGAGGAGCCGTCTTCCAACAATGAAGTGACCGGAGACCACAATGGGAGGAAGCAATGGCGAAAGAAATTGAAGCCATTGAGAAGAATGATACGTGGTCTCTCGTACCATTGCTGGTCGGACATAAAGCTATCGGACTCAAGTGGGTCTTCAAATTGAAGAAGAACTCGAACGGTGAAGTGATCCAACACAAAGCACGTTTGGTAGCAAAGGGCTATGTGCAGCGACAAGGGATAGACTTCGAGGAAGTCTTCGCACCAGTTGCGCGAATGGATACAGTTCGAGTCATACTTGTCGTTGCAGCCAATCGAGGATGGCGAGTTCACCATCTCGATGTGAAGTCAGCATTTCTCAATGGAGACCTTGAAGAAGAGGTGTACGTGACTCAACCGGAAGGGTTCAAAGTCACTGGAAAGGAGCACCTCGTGCTGAAGCTAAAGAAAGCTCTCTATGGACTAAGGCAAGCCCCTCGAGCTTGGAACTTGAAGCTCGACAGAAGCTTGAAACAGTTGGGTTTCAAGAGGTGTTCGCAGGAACAAGCGGTGTACACAAGGGGTGGCACTAACAACAGATTAATTGTTGGTGTTTATGTTGATGACTTGATTGTAACAGGTGAGGATTCGAAAGGAGTTCGAATTTTCAAAGAGCAGATGATGGGGGAGTTCGAAATGAGTGATCTCGGATCACTTTCGTACTTTCTCGGAATCGAGGTGGACCAGTTCGATGGAGGTATCTCAATCAAGCAGACATCTTATGCCAGGAAGGTGCTAAGTCAATTCGGTATGCTTGATTGCAATTCGACCCGGACCCCTATAGAGACGAGGGCTCAACTCATCAAAGATCCCGAAGGACAGCTGGTCGATGATACCGAGTACCGGAGAGTTATAGGTTGTCTTCGATATCTTCTTCATACAAGGCCGGATCTATCCTATGCTGTTGGAGTTGCCAGCAGGTTTATGGAGAGGCCTACGGAGATGCATCACAAGACCGTAAAGCAGATTCTTCGTTATCTCCGAGGCACTACGCAGTTCGGGATAGTGTTTCGCAAGGGAGTTGGAGATGAAGAGATCGTGGGATACTCGGACAGTGATTTTGCAGGAGATCTAGATGATCGAAAGAGCACTGGAGGAATGGCGTTCTACATCAATGATTCACTTGTTTCGTGGAACTCACAGAAACAAAAGACGGTGGCCCTTTCCTCGTGCGAAGCGGAGTTTATGGCAGCAGCAGCAGCTTGTCAAGCGCTTTGGTTGAAAGCGTTGTTGTTCGAACTATGTGGTTCGAAGTCGAAGGCAGTAAAGCTCTTCGTCGACAACAAGTCTGCGATCGCACTCATGAAAAATCCAGTTTTTCATTGTCGCAGCAAGCATATTGATACGAAATATCATTTCATCCGAGAGTGCGTTGAAGCAGGGCAGGTCGAAGTGGAGTTCATTCGGAGTGACGAGCAGAGAGCCGATGCACTAACGAAAGCTCTACCTGCACCAAGGTTGGTGACGATGCGACACCTGTTGGGTTTGAGAGATCTCGAACCGCACCAGGAGTAAGGGGGAGAATGTTGTGTTTACTCCTCAGCAGTTCGAGCTCGAGGAGGATCGAGGAGGCTCGAGGAGCTATGGAAGTGTAATGGTTCGACCGTTACACTCGAACCGTCCCATGCCTTAGCTGTTTCAGGTGGTTCGGCAGTTACTAGTCAACCAAGAATTAATGTCGACAGTTTCAGGTGGAAATTGATGGGCATTAATTGTGGTGTTTTAAATGCTTAGTTTTGTTATTATAAATAGCATTGTAGATTTCATTTGTAGTAATGAATCAAGAAGTGTGAGTGAGAGAATAGTTTTTCTTTTTCAGATAGAGAGAGAGTAGAATTTATATAATAGTTTCATTACAAGTAATAAACTCAAAAAATTTCCCCAAGTGTTGTAGCTCGCACGGTCGAACCACTTCCTTTAGTTCGAACAGCTCATTTCGAACCACTTGTCTTCCTCGTACCACTTTGTGATTTTTCCATCCTTTGTATCCTGGGGCCAACATATGTTATTACTATATAACACATAACAAGTGCAAATATAATGATGAATGATGATTTCGCTGAAAAAAACATGTTGCATTTTATCTACCATATTCTGCATTATATATACTATAACTTCAAGCATTATATTGTGCAACTGCATTCATTATATAAGAATATATGTACTGTTAAGAGAATTATGCATATAATCACTATTTTTTTACGATGATTTTTTAATCGCAACTATAGTGTATTACTTTTATTTTAGAGCAAAATTAATTTACTTTCACTATAATAATAATTTTCATTAGTTACATAGTTTACTCCCACTAAACATGTGCAATAGAGATTTAGTTTTAAAATAATAAAATCATATTATTTTGCTACATTAAATAATTTTAAATTAAAATAATTATGATATTTATAATTTTAAGAGAGAGAAAAATAGAACTATATGCACTAAATATAAGATATTCATATCAAAATTAATATGGGAAATATTTGATATAGAAAATTATAAATAAGGAAAGTTCTCTAATCTTTATTATTTAAACATATATATTATTAATTTTCTTAAATATTCTTGTCATATATAAATTCTTATCCGTGAATCAAACTATTTAAAATTATTGTTAGAATGAATATTTGATGTGGACCGTATTATTTTGACCTCGACATTCATTATATACCTAGCAAACATTCATTATATACCTAACAAACATGCATAATATAATAATATAAATTTATATAATATAACAAAAAATTACATAATTAAAAATAAGTAATGTATGATCAACTTTTATAACAACTATAATATTTTCTACAGTATGCAAAGATAATGAATTTTAATTCTTTTGTTGATCTCGCAGGAAAAAATATATTGCATTTGATCTATCATGTTCTGCATTACATAATATAACTTCATGGATTGTATTATGTAATTTCATTCATTATATAAGAATTTGTGTACCGTTACGAGAATTATGCATATAATCACTAATTTTTATTTTTATGATGATTTTAAATCGAAACATATGCAACAAGAATTTCGTTAAAAGATAATTAAATCACCTTTAATTTGATATATGATAAATGAAAAAATAATCTAAATCGAAGGAGTTGTGAACATTTAAATATTTAGGATGATTTTAGAGGAGAGAATATTATAAAATTACCCTTCAATGCATGTTTTGCTATATAATGCAGATGTGATTTATTTAGTCTTGAGCGTTGGATCACCAATTTGGATGGTCAAGATTAGTTCTTATGTTCACATGGTAAGGGGAGTTCTCATATCATCCCCTATATATATATGATCCTATCCTTATATATGGGATTGGATCCGGTGATAAAAATTCTCCCGTAATAAAATGATATAGCCGCTTGATTACCTTTACATTGTTGTTTGATTGTATTTTAGTTGTTGCTTGATTACAATATTGTTTGATTGTATTTCAGTTGTTGCTTGATCATTTATTGCTTTATTGCATTTTAATTGTTTGATTAAATATCAGCCATTGATTTAATTAGATCTAATAGATGAAATTCGTTCTTATTTTTAATATACTTATTTATTATCATATAATCATATATATATATATATATATATATAGAGAGAGAGAGAGAGAGATGAGATCAAATAAGAAGAAATCCTCCTGTAAGAAAAAAGAATGAATTATGTCCATTAGATCTAAATAAATCAATGGTTGATATGCAATCAAGCAACAACTAAAATATGATTAAGCAACATATTACTGTTGCTTGATTGCGTTTTAGTTGTTGCTTGATTATTTTGTTGCTTGATTGTGTTTCAGTTGTTGCTTGATTGCATATCAACCATTGATCTTTTCAAATCTAATGGACATGATTCATTCTTTTTTTCTCACATGGGGATTTTTCTCACCTGATCCGCTCCCAATGTATATATATATATATATAGGGAGTCAATCTCATACTAAAAGTTATTTTGTACTAAATAGGAATGAATCTACATCATTCATCTAAAAAAATCAATGGTTGAGATTAGATTTTTTTTCCAGATTTTATGTTTTTTTGCTTTATAAATCATGTTTAATTCGATTAAGCATGATTCATAAAGCAATTAAGCACGAACAAGAATTATGCTTAATTTTCAATCTTTGATGCTTTAATCTCAACCGTTGATGCTATCAATCCAATGACTGAGATTCATTCCTATTTAACACAAATTTTAATTTTAGCACTCTGATCATTTGAGAATAATTGTTAACGTGAGAACATGAGAACATATACTGAAGTAATTTTAAGATAAAATGAACAAAATTGAAGATAAAGTGAACAATATTTTAGAAAAGCTGAAGTCTAAAAACTACAATGAAGGAAATGAAAGATAAAATGAAACTGAAGTATTTTGAGGTTAAAATGAAGTATATTGAGGATATAATGTAGTATTCTCATATTCTCTATTCTTGCCGGATTAAGCTTAAATATATATATATATATAGGGATGTGATCCAGTGAGAACACCTCTTACCATGAGAAATAAGAACTAATCATTGTCATTGATTTTGATGAATTTACGCTCAGGATATAACTAGAATTTTCGGTCATTTTATCTCAAAAAACCTGCATTATAGGATATTTTTGTCATTTTGTACTTATTTAAAATTCTGTGTGCATATTCAACATCGACATGCATTATATGCATAAGAAACTTGCATTATATACCTAGGATACATGCATTATATACCTAACATTCATTATATACCTAACAAACATCTTCCTACATTATAATATGGTATTACTCTTATTTTAGAACAATATTACTATCAGTATACGGTTTATCAAACTTAGTGGTAGTACGGATGTATTTTTTATCGCACTAAATCTTGGAGAGAAATTCACGATACCAACATATTTTGGTCCCAAGGGATATGCAGGGACATCATTTTTCCTGTCTTGGCAAAAGATTGGGAGAGTTTATGTCTTTGTGCGGAGAGCTAAAAGAGAAATAAAACCGTAACAAACTGCAATCAGTTTCTTTCCTCTTTCATTTTCTTATACTGAGAATGGAAATACAAGTGTAGCTTTCAATATAATTGTTTGCATTTTTTAGTTATCAATTTGTTGAGTCTTGCACATAGTTCAGATGCTGTTAAAATGCCTTGCACCATTTTGCTGATTTCTTACTTTGCCATTGTATCATTGTTTTATTTTCATGCAAACGAATATTACTTATTTTCTATATTACCTGGAATGTCTTGGATGTGACTATGCTTTTTCAGCAACATTATATAGTTATCTTTTTCTTGTATTATGTAGTGATGCACAAACTTTGGACATTTGTGCAGATAGTTGAATGTCGAAGGGTTCTGAAGTGGACCTATTCATATGGATACTATCTACCTGAGCAGGAACAAACTAAAAAACAGTTCTTTGAGTATTTGCAAGGTATACACATCTCTTATAATCTGTTTGCATTCTTGTATGAAATCCCAGGTCATTTTTGTGATCATGTTCAATGTGACCATTTAATTATGGGTGAAAATTTAGGTGAGGCGGAAGCTGGTTTGGAGAGGCTTCATCAATGTGCAGAGAAAGAGCTACCTGAATTCTGATGGTCCATCAAAGGATTTTAATGACTTCCGCACTAAACTTGCTGGTCTGACAAGGTAATCTTGCATACTTTGATAGGCAATTATGAGATTGTTGATATTTTAGAATTCAGAGCCATGACACCCTCGTCTATACAAATTCTGGCACCTTTCTCAAATTGAGTGTTTCTTGGCTAACTGCCTTGTTACTTGTCTTAAGCCTATATCTTTCTTTTGTGGTAGTTTCACAGGCAGGAAACCCAAGAGT
>JAPKLW010003728.1:0-13571 GCA_026898455.1 Plectranthus barbatus
AGATTTTATGCTTTTTTGCTTTATAAATCATGCTTAATCGAATTAAGCACGATTTATAAAGCAATTAAGCACGAACGGAAATTATGCTTAATTTTTTAATCTTTATGCTTTAATCTCAACCATTGATGCTATCAATCCAAGGGCTGAGATTTATTCCTATTTAGTACAAACTTTAATTTTAGCACTTGAGTGAATCTCTCTCTCTCTCTATATATATATATAGATGTGTAATCATATCACAAGTCCTCCTTAGATGAGAGAAGAGAATAAATCATGGCCTTTGATTTGATAAAATAAGTGGTCCAGATTTAATATCTCTATTTATTTTGTTACTTAATTTATGAATTAATTTTTTGTAATAAGGGTATTTAGGTAAATTAAACATGGGGACCACAAAAAATCTCATATTCTCTTTCATCTCAAACTCACGTATTTCTTTCTTCAACATATTATCTCTCCTTTAATTTCCTCATAAAACTTGAATTAATCATATCTCACTCAATTTAAATTATTTTTTAACTTACCGTATATCAAATTAAAGATAATTTAATTATCTTTCAAACGATATCACTATTGCATATGTTTCGAAAAAGATAATCGTAGTAAAAATAAGATACTGCAACTATGCATATGTAGATAATGCATATTTACAAGCTTAATAATGCAACTTACATATGAAAATATATAAACATGCAAATATGCATTATATAAGCCTGTAAATATGCATTATATACCCTTGTATAGTTGCAGTATAATAAAACCATTTCAATCCATACATACAAAAATATTTCTTTGAAACTCCCCTGCCTTTGCTTAATCCCAAGCAAGGCCAAGGCAGAGTTCATCGTCATCTTCAAACACCCAAAGTCGATGATCGAGTCGATTAAGGCGAGCCCGATTGCTGGACGAGGTTTGGACAGAGTTCGATCGCACTCAAATAAGTTTGAGAAATTAGGGGAAATATTGGAATCGAGTATGGAGGTGGGGCTCATGGTTTCTGCATCAAAAGCGGTTTTCGAGAGAAACCCATTGAAGAATCTTGGAGAATTCAGAAAGGATGAGATTGGTGAGCAAGAATTTTTGGTGGGAGAGAGAAACAAAGTTTGCTCCGACGTTAGGGCTTATTTGGGTGATTAAAGGTTGAAATGATCAGAAATCATAAAGAAATGAGAAGGAAATAAAGTTGAGATTGCACTTTTATATATTTACCCTTACTCTGCAACTATTTTATATTACCAAATGCAACTTTAAAAAATCACCCCTCAAATAGATCTCAACCGTTCGAACCTTGATTTGGATGTACAGGATTCATTCTCATCTCCCATCTAAGAGACCACTTGTGACTTTAATGCACCCATATATATATATATATATATATATACACACACACACACACACATAAATACGGCCAGTCCGGCCGATACGGTCGGTTTGAGTCTCCAAACCGTAACCAAACCAAATTTATCCGGTTTCAAAATTTTCAAACTTCCAGTTTTAAAATTAAATTTCAAATCAACCATATGAATACGGTTTGGTCGGTTTGTCCGGTTTCGGCCAAACCATGAACACCCATAAAATACGCAGAAAAAATTGGGAAAGCCCTTGAAAATCGATATCTCGTGACAAAATCGAGATCTCGAGTTGATTTCAAGATCTCAACTTAGATGTTGAGATCTCGAAATCAACTCAAGATCTCGACTTTCAATTTTACAAATATAACAACGAGATCTCAATACTAATATCGAAATCTCGACTTCTCTTGCTGGATCATGTTCTAGATTTTATTTAATATTTTTGTATTATTGATCGCAGATGTCATATCAACATTTCATCATACGTCATGGTGGTGCATGAGACAACTCCGAGTATGTGGGCGAAAACGAGCAATTGATATGTTTGAGGCATGAACGGATCTCCTACAATGCTATTTTTTCCGAGATTCATGAGATCATGCACTGTGATCTCCTCACTACTAGTTACTGCTTGTTTTACATGCGCATCATATCTGGGGGCTCGAGACATGTGAAGGCTGGACTGAAGATTGATGGAGATATGATGCGGTTGCTATATGAAAATAACATTGATCCAGTTATATAAGTGGTCACCAAATTGAAGCAAAATTAGTCTGGATTTAAGGCACTTCAGTTACAATCACATCGATCATCATGAATGGGTGGTTCCAGCATCTCATTAGCTGATAATTTCGTAGATGAGTATGAGGCAAAATCTACTGATGATGATGATGATTATTATTATTGTGATGATGATGAGGAGGAGGCAACCGAGGTGGAGAGGGACAAGGAAGAGGAGGATGAGGGTCAGAGTCGGTTGTTAGAGTCCTTGATCAGTGATTCTTCTAGATGGATTCTAGCTCCTGGGCGAATGGATCAGTATGGACTATCTAACAATAACTTGAGTCAGTCCGTGGTTGCTGCTCGACATGATTAGGAAGTAAGGAGTTGGGTACTTCCTTTAATAGAGGTTGATGGTCCTGAGCGTTTGGAGTGGATTATGCCCGAAGACTGGGCCTCGACTGAGCTATGCATTGAAGTGACATTTAGCAGCAAGGATGAACTTGACCTTGCTGTAGGACTGCATCACTTGCATCATCGGTCGGAATACTCCACGGAGAGGTCCTGCACTACTCGGCTCAACTTCAGATGCAAGCATGTGAATGAATGTCCTTTTATGATGCGTGCAAGATAATCTGAAACAGTTTGGAGAGTATTTGTTAGGTGTTGATGTAGAAATCCCACATTTGAATTGATGTTTTGATGTGTCAAAACTGTATACCAAGGTTTAGTCCTTAGAGTTATTACTTCATGTAATCCTTGTATAGGATAATCGAGTTGTAATATTTCGGGAAAGACAAATCGCCAAAAACTGTGGAACAGTTTTTGAAGATGGAACTGTCCGAACAGAAGGACCGAAAAAAACTGTGAAGACAGTTCAAGAAGCTATATGCGAAGAAAACTATGCAGACAGTTCTAAACTGTCAAGGAAGCAATAGCGATGAAAATTATGGACACAGTTTTTATAGAAAAACTGTCGAGAGGCGCTCACAGTTTCAGACCAGCACATTTTTACGCAAAGAAAACACATGAAAAGCAAGGAGCCTAGCAGTCATAAAGAGCATTGAAAACTCAATGATGAGGAACAAAGATACACTCAGTTATGACAGCAGTACAACGTTGTTCGAGTCTGACACAACAAGACAAAACTGTCTCTGCAAAAAGCATGACAGTGTTTAGAAAAGGCAGAGGAGCAGGTCTGCTACAACAGAAAAGAATGGCCATTGATTGAAAAACATTCAAATTGCCTCTACCGGCTAGTTTCAGAGATCAAACTATAAATACCAGAAGGACTGGAGAGATACCTAATGAATCCAACAGAACCTAACCGAAACTCTGCCGGATTTAAAGCTCATTACATTCAAAGCTCACAAGCGAACAATATTTACTCCGTGTGTTAATCTGTGAACACGAGGCTATCTTGTGCTTATTGAATCTTTTGTGATTCACCGTGTGACCTTCAGTACACGAGGATTAAGTCTATTCGACTTAGTCTTTCTTGTTGGTGTTCTTACTTTTCGAGTAAGAACATAGCAGCCTAGTTCTCTATCGAGGAACAGGTTCTTACGGGCTATCGCTAACTCTCAAGTGTTATGGGAAGAACTCAACCATCCATCCACCGGAGATGGAGAAGGGAGGTTTGTCCTCAATCCGTTTCCGACGATTGCCAGTTCTGAGAAGACTTCGAGGTGTTACCTGGCTTTGAGGAACTGAAGAAGTAGTGAAGATCATCTACCTGGGCGAGTGATCTAGTTTACTGCGAACGTTGGTTTTTGTGGTGATTGGCTATAGATCGTGAGGAGTGTATACTTCATTACTTAGAGAATTACCGGATTAATTTCCGAAGAGTGGACGTAGGACTTAAGGATCCGAACCAATATAATATCCTATCTTATTTACAGTTTTCATTACATTTCTCATTACACAGTTTTCAATTGAGTTTTGAAACCTCCAACACTTCTCTAAAGTGTTGAAGTGTATATCAGTAAACTGACTAAGTAAACTCTCGGCTAACACAGTTTTTACAAATCCTAAACTGGGAAACTGACCCCCCAGTTTTAGAGTGCAACTGCCTAGTAAAACTTCCGCTGCACAATTATTCATACTTTGATTAGGGACCAACAAGTGGTATCAGAGCCAGGTTGGTCTTTCCAGACTGTCCTGTTTTGAGTCGCTTAGGACTGGATCCATAGTTCCTTGCACTCTCATTTTTTGTGTTAAGTGTGTTTAGCGAGCAGATTATCTAAAGGATTTTGATGAATTATCCAAGTCTTCCCAAGTACAACCCGGAGAAGTTCGAAGTATGGAAGAAGAGGTGCCTCATCCAATTGACGAGCCAACATCCAGAGATAGATGAAGTCTTGAAGAATGGACCTCTAATGATCCAGAAGATTAGTGTTCGGCTCGGAGGAGGGGATGATCAAGGTGTTCAAATGGTAGACAAACCACCTGAAGAGTGGATACTTGAAGACAACAAGCGTGCTCAGCTTGATCTTATTGCTCAAGAAATGATCATGCAATCTCTTTCAGATTCTCTTATGGACGAAGCCATAGAAAACAACAGTGCCAAAGAGCTATGGGATTGGATTAATGAGCTCATAAAAGAAACTGAAGTAATGAAACACAGCAAGAAACAAGTTTGCATTGACAAATATGAATCCTACCAAATGCAACCTGGTGAAACCATCAAATCGATGGAAGCAAGGTTCAATGCCATTGTCAGTGAGTTAAAGGGTCTTGGAAGAGAAGAGAGTGTGGCTGAAATGAATGCCAAAATTATCTCAAGAATATCGAAAGAAGATTGGTTTGTCAAAACCACCAATTTAAAAACCATGGATCTATCAAAAATGACAACCAAAGAGTTGTTCACCGAACTTCAAGCCCATGAATGGGATGTAAAATTGGTGAACAAAAACAAAGCTGCCAGAACCCCGAACTCAGCAGCAAATGATGATGTCGCATTTTTCGTGAAGAGAGACTTCCAAAGACGTCAAAAGAAACCAACGCAGTTCGATAAAACTGTCTATCAATCTTCTCCAGCGAAGGATACCTCCACCTCAAACCAGAAGAATGAAACTGATCTGTCAGTTGCCAAACTGGAGGAATAAATGAGGAACCTGGCCATACTCCTCGAGAAGGCACAAGCTAAGGGAAAAGAATCTCAGACCAGTGAGTAAAGATTTACAAAAAGAGAGCCACGTACGTACTATGGATGCAAATCACCAGATCACTTGAAGTATGAATGCCCTCTAGTTTCTCAAGAGGAGAGAGACATATTGAGGAAGGTATTTGAGAGGAGAGCTTCAAAAGCTGTGGCCAAAGCAATGCTTTCCAGAACTGAAGTGCCAGACATTCCAGATCACGATGACGACTACTACACTTCAGAAGATGAAAATGATGAGGAAGCACTCCTGCCTTCATGGCAGCTGTTGATGGAGATTTAACTGATGAAGAAGACGATACATCAAACCTCGAGATAGTGGTAACAACCCCTCTATCTTTATCTCTAGCATCTACATGCATTGAAGAGAGCTCTGAATTTTGTCGCTCAAATTCAGAAGACATCTCTCTTGAAAACATTATAAAAGAGGTTGAAAAATTTCATGAGATTAAAGATGCTTTAGCCAGTAAAAATACCTTACTGAAATAAGAGATTTCAGTTTTGACCGATGAAGTCGCAAGAACGAGGTCAATCAGTGAGGAACTTGATAAACTCAAGGAAGAACATTCCAAACTTCTTAAAAATTTTGAAAATGTTTCAAATGAATATGACTCCTTGAAGAAACTTGACCCTATTAAATGTGAATGTACTTTAAAAAAGATCTCAAGAAAATTAAAAGAAATTTTGAATGCTAAAAAATAACCATCCGATAAATACGGAATTGGATTCATGAAGCACCAAAATGAAGAAGTTTTGAGCGAACATGCATCTACTTCAGGAACTGAGAAAACATTTTTAGGCTTTATCAAAGCCAAACTCAGTTCAGGCAATGTGTTGGAGAAAGTAAAAGTCAAATCCAAAGAGTCAGTCAAACAAAAAGAAAAGACCAAATGTTGGTAAAAAACTGACTCCAAACTGGTACCTCGACAGGGAGTCCACCAGTTCGTAAATTGTATAAACAAACTGTCGAGAGAAGACCTGAATTTTCTTAGAAACTAGATAAGCGTAATGTTCAACGTGCAAGGAACCCAGTTTCACCGGATAGAAATCCGAGAGGTTATAATAGGACTCTGTTTCATTATAACAATTATCCGAATAGGATGAACACCTATTCGAGGCCCGAGTCAGGACACTTTTACCTTCAAAAGACTATGATGGCTAAACACCCGAGAACTGCTTCTCGAGACTCTTTCAAGAACAACATTTTCAAAAAGAGTTCACACACCACAACATTCTCTAACATGCATTCAAATAGTATACATTATTTTAGGAGAAAGGTTAACCCAACATTAAAGAGTGACTCAGTTTCATGAACTGTAAAAGTGAAACAGATCTGGATACCAAAAGGGTGGATCCAGAAAACTGACTTTGCAGGACCTGAAAGGATGCGGGGACCTAAATAAAATTTTATGTCTTACATGTACAGAATTCCCAGAAGAAAACAATACCATGGATACTGGATAGCGGGTGCTCTGCACATATGACAGGAGAAAATGATCTGCTCAAGAACCTTGTGATGTACAGAGGACCATCTATCACTTTTGGCAACAAGTCCATGGGACGAGTAGTTGGAAAAGGATGCGTGGAGCACAATGGAATAATCATAAAAAACGTGTCCCTTGTCACCAACCTGAAGCACAATCTTCTAAGCATAAGTCAGTTGAGCGAAAGTGGATACAGGGTTAGTTTTGAAGAATCAGACCGCCATATCATAGATAAGGCGACCGACGAGACCAAAAATAGAGGCATCAGGAAGGGAGGTCTTTACATTGTGGATTGGTCTAGTGGAGAAGAAGGAACCTGCCTCATGGCACACAGTTCCTCAGATGGTGTAAACTGGCTGTGGCATAAAAGGCTAAGTCACCTGAACTTTAACTCAATCAGACATCTGACAAAACATAATCTAGTTGAAGGACTACCACATAAGAAGTTCCAAAAAGAAGGAGTCTGTAAAGCTTGCCAGCTCGGGAAATAGACAAGAGCCTCGTTCAAGAACAGACCAATTACAGCAAGCATGGACCGGATATTGGAACTGCTCCACATAGATCTATTTGGTCCAGTTACTCCACCCACAATTGGAGGAAAGAAGTATACATTAATAGTTGTTGATGACTACTCAAGATACACGTGGGTGGTGCTGCTCAAGTCTAAGGCCAAAATTGCTTACCTGTCTTCAAAATGACAAAGGGGTGACAGTCAAGAGGATAAGGTCCGATAATAGAACAGAGTTTTGTAATGGACCACTCATGGACTTTTGTGCTGATATCGAAACCGGGCATGAAAAGTTTACTCCAAGAACTCCTCAACAAAATGGCCTTGCTGAGCGAAGGAATAGAACACTCAAAGAAGCAGTGAGGACCATGCTGGTCGAGATCGATCTTGGAAAAAGATTTTGGGGAGAAGCCTCGATGAAAGCCTGCTACACTCAAAATCAAAGTGCATTCAACACGCGGCTGCACAAGACTCCCTACGAGATATACAATAGTTGTAAGCCTTCTATAGCTCATCTTCGTGCATTCGGTTCTCCATATTATATCCATAACAACGGGAAGTCTAAATTGAATACCTTTAGTCCTAATGCTGATGAAGGTGTGCTCCTAGGTTATGGACATCCTTCATACAAGGCATATAGAGTATTCAGTAAGACAACCCAACTTGTGGAAATAACATGTCATGTTGTTTTTGATGAAGCTACTTTAGTGCGCAGGACACTTCAAGAACTGGTTCTGGAAAATCATGAGATCAAGGATGTCAATAAGGAACCTAAAACTGATCTTGATCATAATCGAACAGTTCCTTTGACTAGATCTATGAATGATGTTCCTGAGACTTCAGTTGCCTCGGTTGGACTTCAAACTGTCAAGAGGGCCAATGATGCCAATGTCATTGTTGAGGCCTTAAAATTCATAAATATAGAAGATCAAAACGAAGAGAAGCCCCCTGAAGCCAATGCAGCAACCTTGGAAGTAGAGCAGCCTGAAGCCAAGGAGGTCAACCATGAAGCAGTTGAGGAAGCAGCTCCAGCTGACAATGTAGTTGTTGTACAGGATCCAGTTCCAGAGCATAGAGATGGACCACCTCATCAAGACCCCCGAGCAGTTCAAACTGAGCTCACAAAAACTCTCGTTGAGGCCATAGCTGTGAAGAAGCCCAGTTGGCTAAGAGATCATCCTATAGAAGCTGTTCTGGATGATATTGGAAATCCAGTTCGAACAAGGCAAGGCAGTGCATTGATGTCATGCTCCATATCCCAGATTGAATCTGTGAAGATTGGTGAAGCTCTTCAATCAATGGATTGGATCAACACGATGCAAGAGGAACTAGGAGAGTTCACTCGCAACAATGTGTGGTACCTGGTGGATAGACCAACACATCAATCTGTGATTGGCACCAAGTGGGTCTTCAAAAACAAAAGAGATGAGACCATCACCATCATAAGGAATAAAGCCAGATTGGTAGCCAAAGGATACGCACAGTGCGAAGGGATAGATATCGATGAAACGTTCACACCAGTTGCCAGACTGGAAGCCATTCGTTTGTTCTTGGCATATGCGGCATATCACAATTTCACAGTCCTTCAAATGGATGTGAAGAATGCCTTCCTTAATGGTGAATTGAAGGAAGATGTCTATGTTGAACAGCCCCCAGGTTTCGAGCAAGGAAACCAGGTCTATAAACTGAGGAAAGCCTTGTATGGTCTAAAACAGGCTCCGAGAGCATGGTATGAAACTCTCTTATAATTTTTGCTAAAGAATGGATTCGGAAAGGGGACAATAGACCGAACACTATTCAAGATAAAAGATGGAGAGGACATCTTGCTTGTTCAAATTTATGTGGATGACATTATCTTCGGAAGTAAGAACACAAGCCTTTGTGAGAAGTTTGCCCAATTGATGCAAAATAAATTCCAAATGAGTATGATGGGCAAGATGACATATTTTCTTGGATTGCAAGTGGATCAGTTTAATGAGGGAATTTTCATTAGTCAGAAGAAATACACTCAAGATTTGATCAACAAATTTTGTCATGAAAAGACGAAGTCTTTGAGAATCCCAATGAGCACCAGCTCTCAAATCACTCTCGAT
The DNA here is from genome assembly GCA_026898455.1 of Plectranthus barbatus. NCBI lineage: Eukaryota > Viridiplantae > Streptophyta > Magnoliopsida > Lamiales > Lamiaceae > Plectranthus > Plectranthus barbatus. The sequence goes on from JAPKLW010003728.1 coordinate 9,318, forward strand.
GAAGAAGGAGAACCAATCAATCCAATTGCCTATCGAGGAATTATTGGGTCTTTTCTTTATATAACTGCCAGCAGACCTGATATTTCATATGTTGTGGGAGTTTGCGCAAGATTCCAAGCGAATCCTAGAAGTCCCACATGGAAGCAGCCATGAGAATCGTGAGATATCTTAAGAAGACTGAGTCTTTGGGTATATGGTATCCCAAAATTGATGGAATCATGCTAAATGGATTCTCGGACTCAGATTTTGGAGGCTGCATAATCGATCAGAAGAGCACGAGTGGAACGTGTCAGTTCCTAGGCCATAAATTGATCAGTTGGTTCAGCAAAAAATAGCATTTAGTGGCCACTTCAACCACTGAGGCCGAATATGTTGCAGCTGCCAGCTGCTGTTCTCATGTACTTTGGATAAAGCAACAACTCAAGGATTATGGAATAGAAACTGGATGTGTGCCTATATACAGCGATAGCAACAGTGTAGTTTGCATTTTGATGAATCCAGTTCTACCATCTAGGACGAAACATAATGATATTTGTCATCATTTCATTCGAGATCACGTTGAAAAGGAGGATATCTCGGTTGAATATATAAGGACTGATGACCAATTAGTAGATATTTTCACCAAACCGCTACCTGAGGCTCGCTTTAAAGAGCTATGCATCAAACTAGGTCTACTAGAGTTTGATGAAATCTCGAGGGACCGAGATGAAAACTGAGCAATGCAAAACTGGTTGGATTATTAGCCAAGTCAATTGCATTAGTAATTGGTTGCTCGATATTTGAAGAAAGGAGAAACAATTTTATTCATAATGGAAGGTGGAGTACACCATACAAGACAAGAAATTTAAAAAATTACAGGAAAAACAGAGAAGTTGTTCAAAACAGTCATCGGGTGGGCATCCATCTTGAGAGGTAGTTGGAGCCAACCAGGTTCGACTGGCCTTCAGCAAAGTAGGGGATCCGCTTCTCTATGAGCCAGTTCAATTGCATGCCATACGGGACGGTGACTTCGTGCAGGTTTTGGAGGGCCATCTCCAAGCGTTCAAAGATGAAAGCTGCCCAATCCACCTCAGCTTGGTCCTCGAATGCCATCATCGCCTTCCAAACAGATGGAGAAAAGTCAGTATCCAGAAGGGAGTTACAGACCACCATATGGTTCATGATGTCGAATGACACTCGATAGCGCGACATGAGGAACACGCAAGTCGCAGTTGGATGGAACCCGATGTCAGCTGCTCTCCTTTGTTGGCAAGCCGACCATTCAGGCGTTGTCTCCTCCTTGAGATAGTCCATTACCAGCGTCCCATTGCGACTAAGCCCGAAATTGGCAACAAAAGAGTCAGCAGACCAAAAGAACTCCTCCCCATTAATATTACAGTAGATCTCGTCATCAATGACAGTGGAGTTGTGGGAAATCACTTTAAACAAATCCGTATGAAAGGTGTGGGGCTCTATGGTCACGAAGCGCTCAAGCCCGTTGGCTCGCAGGTTTCTCCTCACCTCCTCATAGACGGTTGGAGTTCTCCAGTATTGTCGACAGAGCCCACCCCAATCCAAAATTTGGTTTCTCTGGATGGATATCCTTGCAATGTCAGAGGGAGAAGACATTTCTCTTGAGGTGATATTTGAATAGAAGAAGCAAAGGTTATATGTTTTAAGATATCCAGTGTTTTGTTGAGGGAGTATTTATAGATGATTTCGTGCGAGAGGATGCCAAGCCGCTTAAATGCTGGACATGACTCTTCATGGTTTCAGAGTCAGAATCTGATAAGTCAACATTGAATGCTTGAAAACTACATCAAGCCATCCATAAATGGACATATGGTCAAGAGGTCAGAAGGCTAATAGGTGCAGAGTCAGTGATTGGTCAAACTGTGAAGTACGATTCCTCAGACTTCGTATTAAATCCTAAAGATGGAGTCCGGGAACTGAGTGCTTAAGAAAACAGCGAAGGGCCACAGTTTTTAAACTATCAAGATTGAGGACAGTTTCTAACTAGAAACTAAGGATGACACAGTTGTTCAGTTCTTCGATAAAGACAGTTGTGAACTGTCCCAAGCAGTTTGTTTAACCAAGTGGGTTAAGGAAAACTGCGGTTGGTCAAGGGCATAAATTTTGAATTTGCTGAAGCCGTCGACTGCACGTCGCATTTAATGCGGGCAACACAACGACATATTACGCGGAGCCACTTCGTCCATCCCACACGCTCCTGAACGGCGCACCAGAGGTGAACAGTCGTATACGTCAGCCTCAATCTCAATCGTCGATCGCAGAAAAGGGTTTCAATCTCAGCAGTGGATCCTTATGATCAATCAATCCTAAAAGCCTTTTAAACCCTTCTTCTTCATCATCGACTCCACTCCTACTGTCGACACTCTTATTCTCTGCAACTCTCTCACAAAAATTCCAAGCCTTCAAAACTTTGTATCTCAACCCACATTATATCCGATCAACATGCCGAAGAAGAAAACTCAACCAACAGAAGGTCCCAGCACCTCAGACAACCCCGAGAGATACACAGTCACAGAAAAGACTCCCCACGCAGAGTTGATCCGAATTGTGAGAGATGATGTTTTGTCTTATGGACTCAACAACAAACAAATTCGGGTGGCATAGGTTGAGAAGGAGAAGATCTTGAAATGGAGAGATGTCGCTACTATTACTATAGATGATGAACTTACCAAGAAGCTCACGGCGGAAAAACTGACGAGGTTTTTGACAGCATTCCCAGATGGATTTATATACTGAAAGCATTATGATTGGTATATTATGTACAAGGTCGATTGGTTAATATACTGGGAATCATTAATGTTGTATGTTCATCTCCTGTCTGAATTAACAAACGTGTGTCGCAAACGTAATTATCCTCTTATCTCGTCGATAGGGAGATCATACGGTGTGTAGAAGATCACGGAAGATCGTATGGATCGTTTGACCTAGCAAGATATAAATAGTTATCACAGCTGAGATAGTTCCAGGATAAACTGTCGGTGTAGGCTGCAGCATACGCAGTAATAAGCATCTTATCTTGGATGGCTTGGTATGCTGGTGTGGGGCACACATTGATAAGGACCTAAGTCGAGATCGATTCTTTTATCTGACATTAAAAGAATCTAGATCTCTATGGCTTGACGAGATCCTAAGCCTAAATGAAGGTACAAAAGTATATGCAGATTGTGTATTACTTTGAGTTGCAGTGAAAAGCTCTAGTTGAGCTTGTATATCTGTATCTTGGGTAATAACAGTTTGTATATGACTGTCTGGTACTGGAACTAGGTAACCACATCCAGTATAGAATGGTGACATTCCCTGAACAACTCAAAAGGTTCGTTATGCTAAGTCCTGCAGGCTGATTAAGTTCAAGCATAAGTGAAAAGGTTTGAGAGGATTGATTCAGGAATATAAGATGTTAATTAATTAAATAGCTTGTCAGAGCTTAAATTAATTAACAAATGTCTGTAACCTTAAATGTGGGGATATACCGAGCCCATGCAACCCGTACCTCAAAACGTGGTAGCAAAGAGGTAGGACAGTATTGATTCTCTGGTGGAATGAATCAATATTAATTAATTAATTATATTCTGGGTTGAATATGAGAATTAATTAATTGATAGGCCTTATTTGCTATTTGCATTTCGGTCCCCGGTCTGGCCCATGAAACTCAAGCCCAATAGGAGTCCAGTAATTTCCTATAAATAGGCCTCAGTTCCACAGATCTCAACACACCACTAGATCATAAGTTGCACACAGCAAACCAGTTTTGGGAGCTGTGGTGATTGACTAAGATCTGAGAACGAGGAGGAAATTCTGCTTCTCAACCGGGCAAGGGATCTGATAGAGAATCTTCACCAGATTTTTAGATCGAGTCGGGATACAGATCAGAAAATCAAATCAGGAGGATTTTTCTTCTTCTCTCTCTCCTTATTTTTCGAAAATAATTATTTTATTTTCATAGATTTATTTCCTCAATCTGTTAGGAAATCAAATCTTTGTGCGTGGGAAAGATCGAAGGGCATCTCCGCGCACGCGTTCTTCAGAGTTCATCGATCCAGGTATTCCGCATAAACATTCTTATGCATAATAATATAGGAGCATGCTAGGATTGTTCATAGGCATAGCAATTTATTTTTTATATTCCAATTAACGATCCTTGGCAAACGGACTTCGTGATTCAGTTCACGAATCCCTTCAATTGGTATCAGAGCCAGGTTAATTAATTGGCTCTATCGGAAAAATAATATTGCCTATGATTAT
>JAPKLW010003728.1:13971-36702 GCA_026898455.1 Plectranthus barbatus
CCTTTATTGGAAGTGGGTAATTTATTAGGTAAACGTCTACATGTGTAGCTTACTTAATTTATTATTCATAAGTTCTAATAGATAGGATTTCTTAAAACAAACATTTATTTCATGTGAGAAGTGGGAGTTCATGCGTAAACGTCTACATGTGTAGCTTGCGTATTGAATTTTCATAAGTTCTCTAGGGATTGAATTAAATGAGACAACCTTATTATAGGGATCGGGTGTGTTCTAATAGATCCTTATATGGGAGGGTTGGCTTTGGTGGTAAGCTAGCTTAGATGTTATCCAGAGTATAACTCATTTGTGATGTCCCTGCTCAGTAGGATAATATGGTCTTAAGTTAGTCTCCAATTTTTAATTCCATTTGTCTAAGGAACCCGGACATGGATTGGAATTAAAGGAATGGAATTGAAAGATGCAGTCTGGTTAAGTGTTTTGTTGTAAACGTCCACATGTGTGGCTTGCAATAGTAATACTTAGGCAAATTGGAGGAAACATTAATATTGCTTTATCATAAGGTTTCAATATTTAATTGTTTCAATAGTTTGCGACTATGTTTTAATTTCTGTTTCTTAATTTATTGTTTTCAGACATGTCTATTGCTCACGTTGTCAACCTCTTAATAACAAACCCTTTAACTGGTCCGAATTTTCCTGAGTGGAAGTTATGCTTCATGGAAATACTCTGCACTGCAAAACATGCCCATATACTTTACATGGACCCTCTAACTCCTATGTATTGGAACTGTACTAGTTATGAGCGAGTGTTCTATGACAGATGGGTAGCTTCTGATGAGTTTGCCCACAAACTCATCATGAAGAGTCTGTCTAGAGAATTAAAGCTCAAGTACAAGAAGTTCGGATCTGCTGTTGAGATATGGAGGGACCTTGTGAAGGTTTATGGGAAGGTGAGACGAACTGTCAGTTATAATCTTGTAGAGGACCTGATCTGCAAGAGAATGATTGATGGGAGTTCGTTGCTTCTGCACTTTATCAGTATGATGAGAATTATGAGAAAGTACAGAAAGAGAGGTGGACAAGTCAGCAAGCGAGCATAAATAAACATTGTCCTGCACTCTCTCTCTGATTCTTATGATGATTTCATCAAGTCCCTCGGTACTAGGCGCGAGTTTACTCTTCCTGAGTTGCTCTTAGCCCTGATGCGAGAAGAATCTGACCTTAGGGCATTGGAATTTGCTCCAACTTTGTCAGCTTTTGACAAGACAGTTGCTGAAGCAAAGGAAATGCTTAAAAGGTTAGATGAAGCTGATTTAGCAGAAGATGTCATCAGGCCATGCAAACGCAAGCGAAGTGAAGTAGATTGTCTAGTGCCTAGCACGGGTAGACAAGGTACGTCATGTGCATTTATAACGGAAACATGTTTAGCATCAGTTTCTACCTATTCTTGGGTAGTGGATACTGGAGCTACTGACCATGTTTGTTATACTTTGCAGGGGTTCAGGCCGACAAGGCAGCTGAAGCATGACGAGATTACCATCTCAATGGGCAGCGGAGAGCGAGTCTCAGCAGTAGCCATTGTAGATTTTACTTTATGCTTTGAAAACAATGTTTTGATTTTGAGAGATGTTTTATATGTGCCGGTTTTTCAGCAGAACTTAATTTCAGTTTCCAAGTTATTTTGTGATGGATATTCAGTTATTTTTGATAGTGGAGTTTCTATCATTGGTAATAACGGTGTTATCTGTCATGGCAAACTGATTGACTCTCTCTATATCATTGATTGTATGCATAAATCTTCCGTGAATGTTGCAAACTCATCCAATAATAATAATCATTTAAAGAGAAAGTTTTCTTCCGATAAGGATCAAACATATCTCTGACACTTGAGACTAGGTCACATCAATCTAAAGAGGATTAAAAGATTAGCATGAGATGGGCTCTTGGATTCTTTCCAAGTGGTACCGCATCAAATCTGTGAGTCCTGTATAGAAGGAAAGATGACGACCAGGCCTTTTAAGGCAAGTCAGTCTTGAGCAGAGAATGTGTTGGAATTGATCCACTCTGACTTATGTGGACCAATGTCCACGCAAGCTCGTGGAGGTTATGAGTATTTCGCCACATTCATTGACGATTACTCAAGATTCGGATATGTCTATTTGCTTCGCCATAAGTCTGAATGCTTTGAGAAATTCAAAGAGTTTAGGACTGAGGTAGAAAAGAAGCTAGGTAAGACTATCAAGACACTATGATCAGATCGTGGTGGAGAATACCTTAGTAACGAGTTCTTGCAGTACTTGTCAGATAACGGGATTACATCCCAGTGGGCTGCACCAGGAACCCCTCAACAAAATGGTGTAGCGGAAAGAAGAAATAGGACTCTCTTGGAAATGGTCAGGTCGATGATGAGTTATGCAAGCTTGCCAATTTTGTTTTGGGGATATGCCTTGGAGACAGCGGCCTATTTTCTTAACTTGGTACCTTCTAAATCAGTTCCTAAAACACCTCTGGAACTCTGGTATGGGCGAAAGCCAAGTTTGAACAGAGTGAGGGTTTGGGGTTGTCCAGCATATGTGCTGACAAAGGAACCTGATAAGTTAGAAAGTAGGTGTAAGCTGATGTTGTTTGTAGGATATCCCAGGAAAACGAAAGGTGGTTACTTCTATTATCCTGAGAATCAGAAAGTCGTTGTCAGTACCAACGCGAGATTGTTGGAGGACGAATATGTAAGAAACCACAGATCCAAGAGTGAAATTGTCCTCCACGAACTTGAGGACAAGGAAGCAATTCCATCAGGAAAGCCCAGTGTAATGGTAAATCCACCTACAACAGGTGAGGCTATACTAACACTGCCACTAATGCAAGGTATGGGACCAACGCGTACTGTGCCAACTACTGACACGGTTCAGATGCCTCGTCGCAGTGGGAGGGTTGTCCACCAACCTGAAAGGTACATGTTCGTGGGAGAGTCTCCGACTTAATCCCGGAAAATGGACTAGATGATGTCGATCCCTGGATATATGACGAGGCGGTATCTGATAAGGATGCAGACAAATGGCTGATCGCCATGGATTCTGAAATAGAATCCATTACGGCTATGGATGTATACCAGAGAACTGATTTGCCAGATGGCTGTCGAGCCATAGGGTGCAAATGGGTATACAAAAGAAAGAAAGGAGCGAATGGTGAAATTACAACTTTCAAAGCAAGGCTGGTGGCGAAGGGTTATAGTCAGAAAGAAGGTGTAAACTATGACGAGACCTTTTCACCGGTAGCCATGCTTAAGTCCATTCGTATACTCTTAGCCATAGCAGCACATAAGGACCTAGAAATCTGGCAGATGGATGTCAAAACTGCATTTCTAAACGGGTACCTCGAAGAAGGTAGGGACATCTATATGCAACAACCAGAAGGTTATGTGCAGAAGGGCGAAGAACATTTGGTCTGGAAGCTAAGAAAGTCGCTGTATGGACTTAAACAAGCTTCACGGTCATGGAATCTGCATTTTGATGAAGTGATTAAATCCTATGGATTTTCACAATGCTCAAACGAGAGTTGCGTGTACCGTCTATGTATCAGCGGAAGCGTGGTGTTCCTTGCACTTTATGTAGATGGTATTCTCCTATTTGGCGACAATGTGGAAGTATTGTCGGGCATAACGGGGTGGTTATCCGAGCAGTTTCATATGAAGGACCTTGGGGAGGCAGGATACATCCTAGGGGTAAAAGTATTGCGGGAGCGCAATAAGAGGATGCTGACCTTGTCTCAAGGATCATATATAGATACTGTGATTGCCCGTTTCAGCATGCAAACTGCCAAGAAAGGTTTGTTACCCTTCAGACATGGCATATATCTTTCCAAAGATCAGTGTCCGGTGACACAAAAGGAGAAAGATGAAATGAGGAACGTGTCGTATGCTTCGGCCGTGGGGAGCATCATGTATGCAATGCTATGTACGAGGCCAGATATCTGCTTTGCTGTAGGCATGGTAGCGAGATACCAGTCTAACCCTGGAAAGGCGCATTGGACCGCGGTAAAGCACATACTCAAATACCTGAAAAGGACTAGAGAATATTGTCTCGTCTATCAGTGTGAGGAGTTGTGCCCTGTGGGTTATACTGATTCGAATTTCCAGGCAGACCGAGATGAAAAGAAGTCCACCTCTGGCTATGTGTTTACATTGGGAGGTGGGGCCATATCATGGAGGAGTGCAAAGCAGAAGTGCATTGCGGACTCCACCATGGAAGCAGAGTATGTGGCAGCTTCTGAAGCTTCGAAAGAAGCGGTATGGTTTCGAAACTTCCTTCTGGAGTTGGACGTGATTCCTAAGCTGCCCAAGTCAATCATGATATACTGTGATAATCGGGAGCTGTGGCTAATTCAAAGGAACCACGAACTCACAGAGCAACAAAACACATTAAAAGGAAGTACCATATTATACGAGAGATCGTAGCAAGGGGTGATGTGTTAGTAGAGAAGATTGATACAAGAAATAATCTAGCGGATCCATTCACAAAGGCTCTGCCTCAGAAGGTCTACGAGATGCATGTACGTAACCTTGGGCTGAGGGCAAAGCTATCCACGCAGAATGTTTGATGTAATAGCTAGATTAGTTTAGACGCGTTATACTCTGGAAAGCACCTGTATAATGCTTTGAGTATAAGTGGGAGATTGATGGATTTATATACTGAAAGCATTATGATTGGTATATTATGTACAAGGTTGATTGGTTAATATACTGGGAATCATAAATGTTGTATGTTCATCTCCTGTCTGAATTAACAAACGTGTGTCGCAAACGCAATTATCCTCTTATCTCGTCGATAGGGAGATCATACGGTGTGTAGAAGATCACGGAAGATCGTATGAATCGTTTGACCTAGCAAGATATAAATAGTTATCACAGCTGAGACAATTCCAGGATAAACTGTCGGTGTAGGCTGCAGCATACGCAGTAATAAGCATCTTATCTTGGATGGCTTGGTATGCTGGTGAGGGCACACATTGATAAGGACCTAAGTCGAGAACGATTCTTTTATCTGACATTAAAAGAATCTAGATCTCTATGGCTTGACGAGATCCTAAGCCTAAATGAAGGTACAGAAGTATATGCAGATTGTGTATTACTTTGAGTTGCAGTGAAAGGCTCTAGTTGAGCTTGTATATCTGTATCTTGGGTAATAGCAGTTTGTATATGACTGTCTGGTACTGGAACTAGGTAACCACATCCAGTATAGGATGGTGACATTCCCTGAACAACTCATAAGGTTCGTTATGCTAAGTCCTGCAGGCTGATTAAGTTCAAGCATAAGTGAAAAGGTTTGAGTGGATTGATTCAGGAATATAAGATGTTAATTAATTAAATAGCTTGTCAGAGCTTAAATTAATTAACGAATGTCTGTAACCTTAAATGTGGGGATATACCGAGCCCATGCAACCCGTACCTCAAAACGTGGAAGCAAATAGGTAGGACAATATTGATTCTCTGGTGGAATGAATCAATATTAATTAATTAATTATATTCTGGGTTGAATATGAGAATTAATTAATTGATAGGCCTTATTTGCTATTTGCATTTTGGTCCCTGGTCTGGCACATGAAACTCAAGCCCAATAGGAGTCCAGTAATTTCCTATAAATAGGCTTCAGTTCCACAGATCTCAACACACCACAAGATCATAAGTTGCACACAACAAACCAGTTTTGGGAGCTGTGGTGATCGACTAAGATCTGAGAACGAGGAGGAAATTCTGCTTCTCAACCGGGCAAGGGATCTGATAGAGAATATTCACCAGATCTTCAGATCGAGTCGGGATACAGATCAGAAGATCAAATCAGGAGGATTTTTCTTCTTCTCTCTCTCCTTGTTTTTCAAAAATAATTATTTTATTTTCATAGATTTATTTTCTCAATCTGTTAGGAAATCAAATCTTTGTGCGTGGGAAAGATCAAAGGGCATCTCCGCGCACGCGTTCTTCAGAGTTCATCGATCCAGGTATTCCGCATAAACCTTCTTATGCATAATAATATAGGAGCATGCTAGGATTGTTCATAGGCATAGCAATTTATTTTTGATATTCCAATTAACGATCCTTGGCAAACGGATTTCGTGATTCAGTTCACGAATCCCTTCATTCCCCAGAAGGTTCAAACCCTACCGCATCGCAGAGTTCTACGAGCACGCAATAATTGCCGAGAATTCACGATCGCTTAAGACAAAAGTTGAGAAGACAGAAATCAAAGTTGATCCTGATCTCATTGCCCGGATCCTTCATTTACCCAACACTGGGATCAACATCACCAGTTATCTTGCTGAAGACCAAACATCCATGGAGAATCATTGGATCAAGTGGAAAAAGGACGATCACAAGGAGAAGTTTAAACCGGCCACAAAGGTATCTAAACTGAAGCCATTTTAAAAGACTCTCAGTGAGATTGCACTGAGAATGCTATACTATGGCGCCGACTCCTTCTCAGAATTAATCCAACCAAAATATGCAGTGATGATGGTACTCGACGACAACCCCGAAGGAAACTAGGCTGAATACATCTATGGACGCTTGTTGGAGAATGCCAAGAAGAACAAAGGCATCTAGAACGATAACAAATTCTCTTCTAGTGTCAGTTTTGGATTGAAGGTTAGTTATCTTATTGAGCAACTGTTTGGCCTTCAACGAGAGGGAGAAGACCTTCTGCCATCTGATTTCATTCCTCCGAGGAATCCTGTCTACCGGTTAATCCAAAGAAATGACAGCGATGATGGAGACAATGGGGATGATGATGGGCATGACAATTTTGATAACAAGATGGTCGACCCTGAGATGGCTGAGAGTCTCGCAATAATTACACCAGTTCAAACTGTCGAAAGTGCCAGAAAGCTGAAAAGAACTGCCGCCTCAGTTCAACCTAAAAAGAAAACTATTCTGTTCCAAACAAGACAAGAACATGAAAAGAATAAGAATAAGAAAATGAAGCAGATAGAAACTATCCTAGATGAAGGATTACAACGTGTCAAGATAGGAAAACAAACTGTTGTTGAAGAACCACAACCAAAGAAATGGAAAGGAGCTGACTTTGAGGTATCAATGATCACAGTTGCCAAGAGACTGCAATTCGATGATCCAGTTGAAGGAACCGAACAATCCTCTTTTCAACATGAGGCAACTCAGAACGATGATATCCTATCAACTGAAGCTTTCAACCGCCTACACTTTAAGGCTCTTGGATTTCAACTAACCGATGACAGGGTAGATATTGTTGAGATGGAGTGTTGTTCAACAAATTATGAGAAAACCACATCTCAGAGGCAAGATCACCCAAGGATGGTGTAACTGCATTAGATGACTCCAATGAGCAAAAGACATCCACTCAGGTAGCAAAGCAAGGTGGAATTCCCTTCATGGAAACAGGGGGAACTGATCAGGATGACATTCCAGAAGAAACTGCTACTAAAGACAGAGGAGAGTCTACTCTGGAGCGCATCCAAAGAAAGATAGATGAATACCTCACTAGTCTGGAGAGATTGGATGTCCTTCAACAAAAATTAACTGCCAAAGCTCAAAGGTTCAAAAATAATCTCTCTCATCTTGAGGAAGAGAAAGAGAGGGAGATTGAAAGGTTGAGGAAGGAAGAAGAAGAGAAACAGAGGAAGGAAGAGGAAGCTGCTCTGGCACAAGCTATCGAACTCCCACACATACTAATCGTTGAGGTTCGATTTGTGATGAAATTAGGACCCTTGGAACTTGTTATAAATCGAATCAAGATATAACCGACAAAGTACAAAATGAGATACGAAATATGAGCTTTGAAAATGAATTAAACTCGTCGTGCTTTTGAGTGTTAGTGCCTCTATCCCTAGGAAAAAAACATGTTCCAAAATGGACTTTCCACGTCCCTTATATAGATCAAGGGAGGTGGTTACAACACTAGCATTACTCGATGGCTGTTCCGACTTTTAGGGGGAGCCGTTGGTGTCGACCGTTGGAGCTTCTTTCGCGGAATCGATTGGCTAGGGTCTTTTGTGCTCCATAATGGGAGAGTATCGCCGGCCACGCGAGATCTTTGGGGGTAGTTCCGATTTTCTAGGAGGAGGTGACTTTGACCTATAGTCTTTTAACTTCCTTTTGATTTCAGCGTGTTCCCAAATTTGGTGCCTCCTGCTGGGGTCGTGCACGAGGATTGGACCTTCTCGTTTGATCTTAGAGTAGGTGGTCCCGAGGCAGGAGGAGGTCATGGCCTTGACTAGGTGTTGGAGCTTGTACTCCATATGCTAGGTCTTGGGCCTAGTTGAGATCGTCGTTCCAAAGCCTTTGAGCCCGTTTAAGTGCGTTATTTTGGGCCGTTGCCATTTTTATGGGCCTGGGCTTGACTTTTCTAGCCCAACTATTTTTGGGCCCAACACTGACTCTTCAAGAAACTGCCGAGCAGGCCCTCGAACTCATTTGTGAGCGCACACTGCATGATTTCTTCCTGAAACAGCTTCAGATCATACAACGAGTCAAATCAGCTGAGGAATACTCTACTAAGAAAGCTCAGAAAATTTGAGAAGAAGAGGAAGAGATGCAAATGCTAGAAAGGGCTGCTGAGCAGAGGAGAATTGAAGTCGCTGAACAGAAGATGAAAGAAGAGGAAGCTACAGTAGTAGCAACAGAAAAAGAACGGCAGGAGGCCGAAGCTGCAGCAGGAGGCCGAGGAAGCCGAAATGAAAAGACAAGAGGAAGAGGTTGCAGCTGAACCGAGAAGAAGAGAGGAGGAATAAGTAGCCAAAACTGCTCATCAAATAGAGATGGAAACTGCTCAAGAAGAAGGAGACATTAGGACAGTTGTTCCTATCACTGAACAGTCTATTTTTCTTCACGAAGAAACCATGTCTCTCAATTCAATCTCATTTGGAATTCCCACCTTGACCCTGATCGATGCTGTACAAGATGCAATCAACCAAGCAGTGAGCCATCAGGTCCAGACATCCATGGACACTCTTATTGATATAGTCAAAAAGGGGGAAGAGATGAGAGATGAGAAAATGAGGATACAAATGCAGATGATGAAGGAGGAAAAAGAAGAACAAATGAGATTAATGATGGAAATGGCCAAGAGCCTGGCTAAGCAAACTGGATCTTCATCCTCCTCCACTTTAGAAAAATCAAAGGACAAAGAAAAATCCAAGGCTAGAGATGAGAGATGAGCAAATGAGGATACAAATGCAGATGATGAAGGAGGCCAGAGAAGAACATATGAGATTAATGATGGAAATGGCCAAGAGCCTGGCCAAGCAAACTGGATCTTCATCCTCCTCCACTCGAGAAAAATCAAATGATAAAGAAAAATCTAAGGAGTAATGGTGCATTATATTCATTTTGTATCTTTTGTTGCAGTTTTTCGCTTTTCATGTACTTGTAATGATCTCACATCAAATGAAATGATAAAAACTGTTGGTTTGAAGACAACTTCTCATTGTCTCTTACCTTAGATACCGTTTATTTAGTTGAATTCACATTTTCCAGTGTGATCAGCACATTGCTTCTCGCTCTAATTTGATTTATAATAATCAAGTAATATCTATCCAATTCAGGGGGAAGATCAATTAGAATAGGTCGAGTTTAGAGGAAGCATAGTTCTGAGTAGTGTTAGAATTTCATACCTTGTAAACCAAGAGCAACTACATCCTTATTTCGACTTAGATGGTATAGTTTTGACAACATCAAAAAGGGGGAAATTGTTAGATGTTGATGTAGAAATCCCACCTTTGATTTGATGTTTTGATGTGTCAAAACTGTATACCAAGGTTTAGTCCTTAGAGATATTACTTCATGTAATCCTTGTATAAGATAATCGAGTTGTAATAGTTCGGAAAAGACAAACCGCCAAAAACTGTGAAACATTTTTTTAAGATGGAACTGTCTGAACAGAAGGACCGAAGAAAACTGTGAAGACAGTTCAAGAATCTATATGCAAAGAAAACTGTGAAGACAATTCAAGAAGCTATAAGTGAAGAAAACTGTGAAACAGTTCAAGAAGCATGGGCTGAGAAAACTGTGCAAATAGTTCTAAACTGTCAAGGAAGCAATAGCAATGAAAACTGTGGACACAGTTTTTATAGAGAAACTGTCGAGAGGCGCTCACAATTTCAGACCAGCGCAGTTTTATGCAAATAAAACACGTGAAAAGCGAGGAGCCTAGTAGTCATAAAGAGCATTGAAGACTCAATAATGAGGAACAAAGATACACTCAGTTATGACAGCAGTACAACATTGTTCGAGTCTGACACAACAAGACTAAACTGTCTCTGCAAAAAGCATGACAGTGTTCAGAAAAGGCAGAGGAGCATGTCTGCTACAACAGAAAATAATGGCCATTAATTGGACAACATTAAAATTTTCTCTACCGGCTACTTTCAGAGATCCAACTATAAATACCAAAAGGACTGGAGAGATACCTAATGAATCCAACAAAACCTAACCGAAACTCTGTCGTATTTAAAGCTCATTACATTCAAAGCTCACAAGCAAATGACATTTACTCCGTGTGTTAATCTGTGAACACGAGGTTATCTTGTGCTTACTGAATCTTTTGTGATTCACTGTGTGACCTTCAGTACACGAGGATTAAGTCTATTCGACTTAGTCTTTCTTGTTGGTGTTCTTACTTTTCGAGTAAGAACATAGCAGCCTGGTTCTCTGTCAAGGAACAGGTTCTTACGGGCTATCGTCAACTCTCAAGTGTTCTGGGAAGAACTCAACCATCCATCCACCGGAGAAGGAGAAAGGAGGTTTGTCCTCAATCCGTTTCCGACGACTACTAGTTCTGAGAAGACTTCAAGGTGTTACCTGGCTTCAAGGAACTGGAGAAGGAGGGAAGATGTGTATACTTCATTACTTAGTAAATTACCGGATTAATTTCTGAAGAGTGGATGTAGGACTTAAGGATTCGAACCACTATAATATCCTATCTTATTTACAGTTTTCATTAGATTTCTCATTACACAGTTTTCAACTGAGTTTTGAAACCTTCAACACTTCTCTAAAGTGTTGAAGTGTATATCTGTAAACTGACTAAGTAAACTCTCGGCTAACACAATTTTTACAAATCATAAACTGGGAAACTGACCCCCCAGTTTTAGAGTGCAACTGCCTAGTAAAACTTTCGCTGCACAATTATTCATACTCTGATCAGGGACCAACAGTATTCAAGTGTGATTTGATGCACAGCTGCCAAACAGATATTGATCGTGTTGCTTCCCGCAGAGTGCCTGTGAGAGTGTTGGGTAAGTATTTCTCAAGTAAGTTGGTGGCGGAGGGCGCTATTCTAAAGCCAAAGGATATGATGTATGAATTGCTGAGTCAGTTCAGCATCAAGATTGATTACAGCTTTGTCCTGCGGGCAAGAAACATAGACATTGCAATGGTATTCGGCGAGTGGGAGAAGTCTTATGAGATGCTGTCGGGCTACTTACACATGCTATAGTCGCGTAACCCAGACACAATGTATGATATATCTACTTCTTCGGAGAGTTTGTTCAAGCACATGTTTATGGTGTTTGCTCCTTGCATCGATGCATTTCATAGCTGCATGCGCCCAGTGATCGTTGTAGATGACACACATCTGAAGGGCAAGAATAAGGGGATGTTGTTTGTTGCGGTGATGATAGATGACAATGAGCAGTTATTTCCTCTTGCTATCGGGATTGGACCCATAAAGGATGATGAGTCATAGATTTGGTTCATGCATCGCTAGCATGTTTGCTTTGGAGATCGTGAAGGACTTATCATTGTCAGTGATCAGAACAAGAGCATAAAAAATGCAGTGGAGTTAGCATTTCCAAATGCTACACATGCTATTTGCTACTACCACTTGGCGAATAATAGGTCGAGGTACAGTCTTCAGGTGGGTGTTATTTTACGAGATGCAACCTACTGTTATAGGCATGGTGCATTTCAAAAGCACAAGTCTACTTTGGATATTCTAAGTAAAGACGAAGCTTACAAGAGGCTTCAAGATATAGGAGTCCACCGTTGGTCGAGATCTCAGTGTCTTAGTGCCCGATTCAACTTCATGACGTCCAATGCAATTGAATCCCTCAACTCTTGTTTGTTATGGGCAAGACGATTGCCCATATGTGCCATTATTGAGAGTTACAGAGATATGGTTGAGAGATAGTTTCACGAGCGACTGGCGGCTGCACGGTCTAGAGATCATGCTCTGACACACATAGCTATGACAAAGTTAGCAGAGTCGATCAAGTATGGGCGACATCTTGTAGTCAGAGCCACCACCACCGCACAGAAGAGCAACAAAGGAGCTACAATGTCGACTTAGAGTACAGAACATGTGAGTGTCGTCAGTTGGATCTCGATCAGATTCCATGTTGTCATGCGGTTGCCGCCCTCAGGTACTATGTTAATTTGAACTTTAATTATTGAACATATCTTGTAGTTAATAGCTTAAAGATTATTATAACATGTGCGTCTTATTTTTTTATTGTCAGATATACTTTGCAGCCGATATTAGAGTACGTGCCACACTACTACATACAATGCACTCTGCTACAAACATATCATCACACCATTATGACTGTGTCACATCTATCGGAGTGGGTGCTCCCATCGGAGGTAACATCTTTTGTTGTGAGACCACCGATAGTAGTTCGATAGGCTGGCCGCCCTAGGATGAGTAGAGCACGTTCTGGTGTTGAGAGTTTGACCACGCGCAGATTTTAAGTACGTAGGAGGTGTTGGCAACCTGATCATAACTCACGTTGTCACGCCCCAATTTAAATAAAGGATATTTCATGAGGCGCATCGGGGAGAAATACGTGACATGTGTGTTTTGGAAAAATGGATAGCATGATTATAAACATAATAAGACATCCAAACACAAGGATAATCAAAAGGCGCCTCTCTGAAGAGGGATCGAGGCTCTTCGGACAACAAGATTCAGATTTAGATTCTCATCAGAAAGTAAGCAAAAGATAAGATTTTTGCTAGCAGCGGAAAGTTTAAAAAGGGAGAATACATATGAAGATGCATTCTCTAAGTTCTATCTTTTACAAAAGAGGAGATTCCTTGCCAAGCAAGCTCGTTTGCCGTCGCACCACCGTCAATCTGCATATTTTAAAAATAATATACATGGGCTGAGTACTTGAAGGTACCCAGTGGACACATGCTCAAAAATATAACAATTGGTTTTATGTCATGCCTTTATATTACGGCCACACATGGGGTTTTACTTTTGAAAATTCCTCCCATCGTGCCAAAACCATTTATCTTTCTGATTGCACAATCATTTTCAATTCAAATGTTATACTATCTGCAAACAACTGTGATCCGAGAGGTGGCCACCTACACCGGTCACGATGCACATTCATGATAAAGCGCTACCTTAACATGCCGGCATCACAGTGCACTAATCACTGGCATATTTTTCACTACCAGGACACGATCGTTACAATTAAACATGCACACTACTGTGTCACATGTTCTTTCCTAAGTGGAGATCCTCCAACTTAGAGGACAGATAGATAAGCATAAAATATTTAGGCAATGGCATAAGCTTTAAAATAAAAACATGATTTTCATTTCATCATTTGAGCATGAAGCTCGAAATCAAATTGTTATTTGTTTTCATTTTATTGAAAAATAGTGCCCATCTTATTTGAATGCTCGGCTCACTTTGTTCCACTAGTGGATGCCTTATATCCCAAATGAACAACACCTAGATTTTAACATTTAATTACTAGGTGTTCAATTCAAATCATACATCATAATCAACTCAACAATCTATTTAACTCATTTCATTTGATTAGCATGCTTGTATAGATGAAACTTGCTCATATTCATTGCTCTTATCAAGTTAGCAAACATGTAATTATGCAACTTCATACGGCTCAATCACTTAAATTCAAGTATAGAAATGATTAATAGGCACTCATTCCAGTTATTACATGTTTAATGATCATACGTGCCTCATTAGATCATAGATGTATACTTAAGAAATAAATCCTCATACTTAGAAAATCTGCTAACTTTCAGCTTTGCGCAGAGAGCAACCAAAAACCATAACTTAATGTTCATTAATCCTATCATGCTCATACTCTATATTGTCATAGTATACTCATTGAGGTTCGTTCTCCAATTGATGGATCTCTTAAATTTGTTACGGTTAGGTCGGGGGAGTTTAATCATTTATGGGGGTCTGAATGTGTTGAGAAACAGGGGTCTGATTTGAAAAATTCACCACGACCTCAATACAAGGTATTTTGATCTGAAATTTCACATAGATACTCCTAAGTGAGACTAATTTAAGCATATAAATTTTCAATTGCAAAAGATGATTTCATTTTTCTGCAAAACACCAACAAGGCAGACTGCTACAGAATGATACTTGATTTTGTAAGGCATTTATCTTTCAAACCACTTAACATGTTTGAGTGAAACCAATTGGAAAATACTCTTAACATCTTAAAGTGTGACATATACAAAAATCAGCTTGATCTAAGTTCTTTTTTCCTGTCTGCCATGATCAAACTTTTCGGCCAGATTGCAGGGGATTTTAGCAACATGCATAATTATTCACAAAGTGTACAAAAACGGGTTCTATCATGCTATGAGCTCATTTTACTTCATGGTCAGACCCTTAAATGGTTCATCATCATTCTATGGTCACACACACACACACACACACACACACACACACACACACACACATATATATATAGATATATATATATATATATATATATATATATGTATGTATGTATATCTTTCCAAATCATGTTTATCTAGCACATCTCATGCTTGATTTCAAAGATGGAAGAACTTAAACTCCTCAATCAAAAGATTGAAGTTCTAGGTCACAAAAGGAACTCACCCTTAAAGTCCTTTGATTTTATCTCCTTCCTTAGCTTCTTGATGGTATTTCTAACCTCTCAACTTGGTCCCTCTCCCACAACCGTAGATCACAATGACGATTCTTTGTATCGTCGATCTTGTTGGAAATGGTGGATGAAAGCTCCAAGTCTTGAAGAACTTCAAGAAAAACTCACCCTCTTGCTCTCTTTCTCTCTCAACTTGAAGGAAAAGAAAAGGTGGGGAAAATGATCTATTTCCTCACTTATATGCTACAAGCTTGGTGACCAAGTTTTGATATTTTAAATAAATTAAATAAATAAATAAAAATAGGTAAATTAATATGTGGTACGTAATTGCATTAATTACATGACTTGCTTTTTCGTGATGTGACCCCATCTGTCAATCGAATGTCATCGATATTAAATTCTACGAAAACACGTTATATGATGTGACACCATTGGTCATTCGATCATTAAAGCTTTTCCGATATAACGGATAATATCTCGACATTCAAATATTCGTAGAACATTAGCTCAAAATGAATGTGTTTGCATGGTTTTGCATGGATTGCATGGGATCATGTACATTCTTATAATAAAGTTGATTACGCATCGATAGAATAATTGATCGGAAATCGATCATATTACAATGATAAATTTGGAAATTAAAATACGGGGCATTACACACGTGCCTGCACTGCTTATATCGCCATTGGTGAAATGGATTTGAACAATCCCCCATCCCAAGATGGGCCACGGAGGTGATGGGCGAAGACATGTAGTATATGTCAGCAGATTGGGCATACAAAAATAAAATGTCCGGAGAGAGTTGATCATGAGTTAATAGTGGCACTTGCTTTATTTCTTTATTTATATTTGCATGCTTATGACAAATGGATTAGATGTTGTTAATGTATATTGGTTAATGTTAGTTTTGGTATTTTGACATAGAATTTATGTATTGTGGCTGATGTTTGGACGGATTTTTGAGTTCCTGTTTGATTTGTTTAGGTGTTTTGGTCTGTATACGAATTCAGGTAGATTTAACAAAATTTTAAATCGATGTCGAGATCTCAACATCTGCATATAGAGATCTCGACATAAGGATATTGAGATGTCATTATACAAGTCGAGATCTCGACTTAATTTTTTTTAAAAATAATTATTTTAACATAAATATTTTTATATATTATATAAATAAAATGAAACTTCAATTATAAAATAAATCGAGATCTCGACATCATCATAACAAGATCTCAACATGCTCATTTCATGATTTCTAGGGTTTGAGTCGAGACAATTTCAATTGATTGTCTCGAAATGTCTCGAAATGCATTTCGAGATCTCAATTTGGGTGATTTTTGGCTAATTCGATATTTAATTCACTAAACTTCGAGGATATTCAGATCATATAGCATTCATTTAAACATTTTTTATTCGATAATAAAGAAACTAGCAATAGTTCTTTCATTACAAAGATGTTTACATTGTATGATACTACTTCTACATCATCCTCTCCAAACATTAATAAGATATGAACATTTCAAATAGAAACATCCTATGTATGAATCGACTTAAATTGAAATTTTTTATTTCTGGGATTTTAGTTACATTTAAGGATGTTTAAATTGTAAAATACATTTCAAGTGAATATGTTT
Organism: Plectranthus barbatus; assembly: GCA_026898455.1. Classification (NCBI taxonomy): domain Eukaryota; kingdom Viridiplantae; phylum Streptophyta; class Magnoliopsida; order Lamiales; family Lamiaceae; genus Plectranthus; species Plectranthus barbatus. Next base: position 30,434 of record JAPKLW010003728.1, read on the forward strand.
ACACTGTATAATGTATTAATTTATGATTAATTGTAATTAAATATTGAATTAAATCAATCTCGAGATGACTAAGGCCATATCGAGATCTCGATTTGATTTTGAGAGATTTTCATCTCAAAATACCTGATTAGAAATCAAATTAAATCCATTTAATTATATATAATCACCTGTGCAATTCAATTCAATCACAAAATACACGAACAAGGAAAGCCCCACAAAGTACACCAACACTTCAACCACAAACACAAAATACAACAACAATTCAACATTAATAAAATGTGTTTTACAATAACAATACAAATCGGGCTACTAGGATGCATCATGTGGATGTCTACACCAATATACTATCCTAGCACCTACATACTGCCTATAAGTGATACTAAACTCAATAGTGAGTCAATGGCTGGAATCCTCATTTTTTGAATTAATCTGTCTACAAAAATCATAGCAAATCGGGCTACTAGGATGCATCATGTGTTAGTACTTTTGTCTGCCCTGCTCATTAGGGTCCTTGATCATAGGTGATGGGCCATTCATCCTTTGACGAGGAGGAATGGCATCGTGCCAGTACCCGGCAGCATCAAGGATATGAGGGAGCAATCTAAGAAGTGGAAGTAATTCCTGGTCCTACTTATAATAGAGCACTGGGTCAGATGGATCATTAACTGCATGAAAAAAGCGAGTCATATAACTCAACATACCAACTATAGAGATCAATCCGTATAGCGTTCAATGCCCGTACAAATGCACAATATCAATGACCTAAAATGCAATTAAACTTAATCAACACAATTAAACTTAATAATAAAACAAAATAACAATTTAATTTAAAATTTTGAAACTTACATGTTTTGCCTTGAACCAACTCCTAAAGTCAAAGATTCTATCAAGGCCCTGGATAGTTTTCACTAATTCGACATGGGGGACCCACCAACTATAATCATCATCAGGCACAATCCTCCACTCATCTCTTTTATTTGGGCGACACTTTTTCCATTCACGAAATATACGATCTTGCACATTAAATACATAATTAAAAATAAAATATAAATTAAAGAATTGAATTAAAATAAATCAACATTCATTACTTACAAAGAAAGAGGGGTCTAATAGGATAGTGCTGTCAGAGTCAACACCGTCAGCAAGAGAGCTGTCACCTCTAACAATACGGTCGCGTGTCATGAGAATGAACACCTGCAAAAGTTGATATCACAAAAAACATATTAATATAAAGCTGATATTAAAATAATTCACAAGTCGATATTGATGGGTTTTGTATACTGAAAGCATTTATTATAATGAGTATACAACGATTTATTTCTCCTATCTGTTAACAATCTTACATGTATGAACAATGGTATCCTCTTGTCTCACCAATAGGGACGATCATACAGCGTGTTGTAGATCGCAGAAGACAGTATGATCCCTTGACCTAGTGAGACATAAACCTGATCACAGCAGAGACAGCGTATGAGAATACGTCTGTCCGGATGGCTGCGGCATTGTCGGAATAAGTAATCTGTCTTAGTTACTTGACATGTTGATACGCAGGGGTGGCGTATTGATGGACCGCAGTGAGATGTATTCGTCTGTCTGACATCAGCAAATACAAGATCTCGTTATATTGATTGAGTCCAAATCCTAACGAAGGTTCAGGGGTTTGCACGGGTTGACTGTTGCTTTGACTTGCCATGGTGGAGAGCCTGAGTAACGTGCTCGTATATCCGCATCTTGGGTAACAGCAGTTCGTGTAGTACCGCCTGAGACTGGGTTTAGGTAAACCATATCCGAGTAATAGGATGGGGACATTCCCTGAGGAGCTCAATAACATTCATCGTGCCAAAGTCCTGCAGGCTGATTAAGCTCAGGCACGAGTGATAGGATTGAGTGGTACTACTCAGGAATAATAAGATATTAATTAATTGTAGTTAGAGCTTGTCAGAAGCTCCAATTAATTAATGAATGTCCGGTAACCTTAAATATGGGGATTCTCAATTATTGCAGCTCGTTCTCATAACGTGGTAATAAAGGGGTAGGTTAGTATTAATTCTGTGGTGAAAAAGAATTAATATTAATTAATTAATTGTGTCTTGGGTTGTGGACATGAAAATTAATTAATTTATAGTCCCACTTTATTATTTGCATTAGGTCTCAGGTATGGCCCAAGAAAACTGTGCTGAATTGAGCCCAGGAGCCCACTAGGGTTTACAACCCTAGGTCTATAAATAGACAGCTCTCTCTCATAAGTTGTAACACAGTTGAAAAACCCTAAACCTAGAGAGAGAGAGAGAGAGGGGCGCCGTTTTTCTGGAGTAAAGGGAAGAGAATTTTTGAATTATGGTCCTGCTCAAAGCACAGATCTATGGAATCCTCACCAGTAGCAAATCTGAACGCACCGGGAAACAGATATGAAGATCTAATCTGGAGAACATATTTCTTTCTTTCTTTTTGATTTTCGATTTTTATCTAAGAAATTAGGGTTCTAATTTCTATTTCCGCAGATAAAATTGGATTGCGTGGTTGAATTAAAGTTGGAAATTCAAACGCAAAATATCAGATCAGACTCGACGGAATAACGGTAATTCCTCAATCCATAATTCTGGTAATTAAATTCATAGGATCATGCTATGGTTTATTGTTTATTTAATTGTGCACAATATCCATAAATCGATCCGGTTCAAATTGGTTTTGGTGATTCGGTTCACGGGAAAACCCTACAGATATACACTTACATCTTCTGAAATGTTCTCATTTGGGTCATTTAGCGGCCGAAAATAGAGTTGTCTACTCAAAATCAATCCATGTCCAGTCACCACTACTTGTTGTTTAGGATCATTCATGTAATCTATGTAATTTGTTAACATCTTAGCAAACGAAGGACGAGAAGAGGTGGTGGAGGGGCCAACACTGGTAGGGGTGGTGGGGCCAACACTGGTAGACATGGAGGGGCCAACATTAGAAGAGGTGGTGGGGCCAACGGTAGAATAAAAAATAGGTGGGGTCCGGCTCCGGCAGAAAAGAGGACCATCCACGAGCTCCCGTACAAAGACCTTCAACCTCTGAGTAACCCTGAAAGCCACCGGCTCTTCAATGTGCTGAGCCACTGGGTGAATAAGTCTCTGAGTCACTGGATCAATCATGCAATCTGACAATGGTTGTATAAGTCTATCTGCCAATGGTTGCACAAGTCGCTCCCCTAGTGGATCCAGGAGGCGATTAGGGATCAAGGCGCATCGAACATAAGACTGCCAGATCAGGGATCACCTCGTACGACCATGTCTGCGAAATAATGTAAATAATTAACAATTCTTTAAAAAAAGAAATTAAAATTGAAAACTACAAAGAATTACCTCCAACACCCATAAGGGCCATATATATGCACTAAGGGCACCTTCTCAGTCCGTGAAGATGTGATCACGATAGATATCTGATGCATCAAGATATTGAAGGACCACGAGCCCCAAGAGAATGTCGTCCAGTCATGAGGTTTCTCCGCCAATGCATAAACCCAGGACTCCACGTGGCGCTTTCCATCAAAACATACCAACATGCGGTAAAAGAAGAGAATCTGAGCGATCTTCACGTAATCATTATAAGAATCGCTCAGCTTGAGGTCCGTATTCATAAAATGCAAGTGTAACTAATCAACAGATGGCAAAGACTTGTAGTGATACAAACATCCATCTTTCGGCACTTGATGTGCCTCAGTAGGGTCAAAACCCAAATCACCGAACCGCAGCCCGATCATTAAACAGAACTTATCAACAACGAATCGAATACTGGTTTCGCCAACATGAAACCACAGCTCGTTCTCAACTCCCTCTACATCGATCTCGTGCGTGATCAAAGCCCAGGTAGCACATATCGTTCTCTTCTTCCACCGAAAAGTGAGAAAACGGTCGAACGATCCTTCCCTGAATAACTGAAAAGCTTCATCTCTTAAGCTCATCGATCTGACTCGAATATCCTCGAGAATGTCCCGGTCGTAACAATTCATCGACCGCAGGACTTTACCCTGCAAAGTAGGCCTGATTCACTCCTATTTCCGCAAAAAAAAATAAATAAAAAGAGAATTAAAATCAGAAATTAAAAAAATTTGAGATCTTGATTTCCATCTCGATGTGCATGTTGAGATCTCGATATGCACAACGAGATGGAGGTTGAGATCTCGCTTTAAATTAAATTCAAGTCAAATTCGATGTAGTATAACGAAGTCGAGATCTCGTTATCTTCCTAGGGCTCGCGACAGTAAATTTTTCTACCAAATTCCCCGGCAACACCAATTCTAAGTCGTTTCTAGTCATTTTTAACATGATATCTATATGAAATATGTGACTAATCAATAATGTACATGATTGAACACATATTCTAGTAAAAAAGACATATTAAATCGATGAAAAATAGGTATAAATCAACGGAAAAATAGGTTATACAATCTACACATATTAGACGGAACGTGAATGAGAAAATACCTTGTTTAGATTTTCCTCTTCTTCAGACATCGCGGTAATTTTTTTTACTTCTACGGTAAATTTCAGTACTTTCCGAAATCTCGAACAACAACAATGGCAGTTGGTGAAGGTGGGGGGGCGGGGTGAGAGCCGATGAAAGAGACAGTGAGAGAGAGGGCGATGTAAGTGGTGCAGGTGGGGTAGTAAGTACAAAATAATTAATGCATACTATTTGAAATATTCATGATCTTTCTAATCATCAGCAAAAATGGCTATAAAATTTATGTTTTTAGATTTGTAACTATAAAGCATATTCACTTATCAATTGTGCCTATATAAATTTTGATCTCTAGAAATTAGTTGATTTGAACGCAGACGATGGGTGGCACTGGCAATGGCAATGGCAACTTATGAATTACATATAGGTAGGGGTTGTTGAAAGAATAAGAGTGGAGAGCAGTCCCCATCCATGTCATAATTGACGGCCTCCCATTCCAGGTTGAGAATCCACACTGACATATCAATAATCAATATATAGTTTTAAATTGGCACCGAATATGGCGTTAAACATTTAAGCCTAAAACCTATTTCTCAACTACTCACTCTCATGATTCTCGAATCAATCAGACGCCGCCCACGCCTTTATTAATCCCTGGGCCATTTTTTCATTTTCCTAATATTAATTAATTATTACTTCATATATTACGTTATATTAATCATAAAATTAAAGATTATATCTTCTTTTTTTTTATATATAGATCTTCAATAGAGAATTAATTGGAAACTAATTATGTGGCTCCATTCCTTATACGTATGGTCATACTCTTCATGCCTCACCAGTAGGGGTGTTCGCGGTCCGGTTTGGAAGAAAAATCTCGGTCAAACTAATAAGTACGGTTTGAAAATTTTCCAAACCAAACCGGCCAAATAATTTTTTGAAACCAAACCGGCCAAACCATATAAAAACGGTTTGGTCCGGCCGGTTTGATGGTTTGAAATGAAATATGTTTCAACTTTCAACAATCTACTATAATTTGTAGAAAACTAGGGCCTAAATACAAATTAATTGATTTCTATTATTTGTTACAAATAAGGTAATTTTAATTTTAAAAATCTTATATTTATATTTTAATGTAAAATCAAAATAGACGTGTAAAATTATAAAAATAATGTCATACTTGATTTATCTTAAAGAAATTATATAAAATAATAATATTTATTAGGTAATTTTTTATTAAAAAATATAACTAAAATTAGAGTATGTTGGCTAAGAAATTTAAACATGATTAATTGTATGAAAAAGTAGAAACATAACAAATGAACTACAAATTATATTAATTAGTTATAATATATTTAATATATATATATATATATACATATAAATACGGCCGATTTGAATCTCCAAACCGTAACCAAACCAAATTTAACCTATTTCATAATTTTCAAACCGGTCAAACCGGCCAAATTAATTCGATTTGGCCGGTTTAACCGGTTTCGGCCAAACCATGAACACCCCTACCCAGCAGAACCTGGAACCGCATAATTAATGAAAACTACCTCATATACATATACATATACATATCCATATATATAAAGTAATAAAAGAGGATGGAAATTTCAGAGTATGGGATTGGGTGGCAACTCATCAATACATCAAATTAAGACGCAGCAAATGCCAACGAAGGAAAACAACACTCATCGCGTTGTCTTTCCTTTTACTGTGGGATTCCAATTTACTATTTCAAAATTGGTATCAAATTAATTAATTAGTCATGCATGCGAGTTGGACTATTGAAAGAAAGACATAATTGTTACACA
>JAPKLW010003729.1:2912-13048 GCA_026898455.1 Plectranthus barbatus
CAAGAATGGAGGCGATACGGCTGTTCCTTGCGTATGCAGCGTATCACAGCTTCACAGTATTCCAGATGGACGTGAAGAGCGCCTTCTTGAATGGCGAGCTAAAGGAGGAGGTTTATGTCGAGCAACCTCCAGGCTTTGAAGTTGGCACCAAGGTGTACAAGCTGAGAAAGGCCCTGTATGGATTGAAACAGGCGCCCAGGGCTTGGTACGAAACGCTGTCACAATTCCTTATCAGCAATGGATTTCGGAAAGGGAAGATTGATAGGACTCTCTTCCTTCTCAAGGATGGAGGTGACATGCTAATGGTGCAGATCTATGTTGATGACATCATATTCGGATCAAGGAATATATCTCTCTGCGAGAAGTTTTCTCAACTGATGCAGACATCATTTCAAATGAGTATGATGGGCAAATTGACATACTTCCTAGGACTCCAGGTCCAGCAGTCAACTGATGGGATTTTCATCAGTCAACGGAAGTATACGAAGGAGTTAATTCAGAAGTATTGCCCAGAGAAAACTAAGTCCCTCAGAATACCTATGAGCACCAGTTGTCAAATATTTCTTGATGAGCAAGGTGAATCAGTTGATCCTACCATCTACCGAGGAATTATTGGATCACTTCTCTATCTCACAGCCAGCAGACCCGACATCTCGTACTCAGTCGGAGTGTGTGCCAGATTTCAAGCCAATCCGAAAAGGTCACACATGGAAGCTGCAAAGAGGATAGTGAAATATCTGAAGGGGACTGAATCTCTTGGAATATGGTATCCCAGGAATGATGAGCTTACACTCATTGGATATTCAGATTCAGATTTTGCTGGATGCCGTATAGATCGAAAGAGTACCAGTGGTACGTGTCAGTTTCTAGGACACAAGCTAATTAGTTGGTTTAGCAAGAAGCAGCACTCAGTTGCTACATCTACCACTGAAGCTGAATATGTTGCCGCTGCCAGTTGCTGTGCTCAAATTATTTGGATCAAGCAACAACTGGAGGATTATGAAGTGGACACTGGCTGTGTTCCAATCTATTGCGACAACAACAGCGCTATGTGCATCACGAAGAATCCGGTTCACCATTCTAGAACCAAGCACATAGATATTCGACATCACTTCATACGTGATCATGTCGAGAAGAAGGATGTCAGCGTGGACTACATCAGAACTGAAGATCAATTAGCTGACATCTTCACCAAGCCACTACCAGAAGCACGATTCAAGGAGTTGTGCATCAAACTCGGTCTTCTAGAGATTGATGCGAGCCCAAGTGTTGAGGAAGAATGAGTCCCAGCTCTCATTCTGTTCTTGATCTTCTAGAGGATGCTGATTACGACTAAGTCCAAGCTCTTAGTTGTTTTCATTTAAGTGGTATCTCAAGCTCACTGATGGTTCCTACTGGCGGAACTTATCCCTTAATTGTCTAAGGAAATGAGTCTCAGCTCTCATTCCGAAGTTGCCAGCACAAACCATCAGTTGAAGCGAAATTGGGTCCCAGCTCCCAATTTCAAGCGATGATGAGAAGTGGATTTCTTGAAGAGAAGATGACGCGGAATAAAATTGAGTCCAAGCTCTTAATTTTCTAATCCTTCGAGTTGTCAGCAGACAACTGGCGATTTCCTACGACTGATGAAAATTGAGTCCCAGCTCTCAATTTATCCAAGTACTCGGGTGCCAGTCATAAGTACCAGTTGTCAACTGGTAAGGAGGCCATGCTGACAGGGGGAAGTATTCAACTGGCATATCCTGCTGATAACCAGTTATACTACTGATGACCAGTTGAGTCCCAGCTCTCAACTGATGATCTCTTGAAGTCCAAGAGTCGTGCCAGCTGTCTATCGTGGACCAGTACCAGGAGGAAGAGGAAGCTACTGATGTCCCTCCACCCGTGCAAGGGGGTGGTGGAGGTGACGACATCCCACTGGCTGCGCAAGGGGAAGCCAGTGGAGGAGCTGCGGAAGGCCCGCTGGCTGCGCAAGGGGAAGCCAGTGGAGGCGAGGAAGTACGGGCGACCACCCCGGTAAAACTGGCGGACTCCTCTAACACTTCTCAGTCAGAGGAACAGGAGCGAGTGGTGGAGGAAGAGCATGCCACTGAGATGGAAGTGGACACTGGTGGCGAGGCTACTGGAAAGGCTCCTGTTATCATCCTTGACGATGAAGAAGAAGACGAGCAGCCACCAGTAGTCCAGCGCTCTACCATACAGATGATGGAGCCCAAAGACCTATTTCCAAATTTCGAAGCTGAGGCTCAAGCTTCTGCTAGTCGCCCCCGATCTTCAGATGCCTCGACATCAACATCCGGGCGACCAGCGGCATCCTCGTCGACACCAGCACGGACTGAGCGCCGCGAAAGATGGCCCTACCTAATCAGCATTCACTATTACCATCAGCTGGAGGAGGAGGACTTTCAGGCCCAGATCAGCGGGGTGCACCGGTGGGAGCGTCGCGGGGAGATGGCATTCCAACATTCCAGGGTGCCAGATTTTTCTATCTTTAACATAATCCCGACCAGCGGCCTCCCCCACCAGTCGGTTTACGCCTCAAGGATCTATGACTGGTGCCTGCCCTTGCAGCCGGTGGAATACTACAACTCGACGTTGTACGAGTATGCGGAGAACATCACGGCGGAGGTGGAGAGTGCCGTTGATGATGAAATGATTGAAGACTTCTGCTACCTCTGGAACGTGAGTCAGGAGCTGTTTCGGGAGCTCCGGCGCTGGAAGATCTTCGACCGGTGCGAGCGCAAACTGATAGTGGAGAAGCGCTCGGTGCTCTATGCCCGGCTAGGGCTTGGCTACTGGAGGACGGAGGAGGAGTGGGCTCACGCATTTATGGACACTGATGCTGAGGACCCCCAGCAACTGTCGGTCAGGCGAATCAAGCGCCGAATGGAAAAGATTGCTGACTACCGCAGGCTGACTGGTAGCTCCGGCCTTCCCCGACCGAAGAAAATCAAAGTACCTTTCCTCCAGTTCCACCGTTCCGGCCGCGGCTACCAGATGATATACGCGCTCAGACGCATCAGAATTCTGGTTGATCTTCCGAGGATCCCTCCTTATCATGCCATTCTGTTCGACATGGCTGCCAGCGAGCTGCTGGTAGACCATCCAGTGGAGGAGGATCCCTCTCGAGGTTGGTGGCTGACCACTGCCGTCGCTGCGGTTCCCTCTGTCGTTGCTCTTGATCACATCGACTGGCAAGTGGTGGAGGTCGAAGCACCAACCGTCTCCGAACAAGTCCAGCAAGTACCAGCTGACGTACTGATGGAAGAGTCAGCAGCCGCCGCAGCAGTACAAGCAGAAGAATCAGCAGCCGCTGCAGAGCCAGTGGTAGAGGGGCCAAATGAAGCTGACACTACGATGGCTGAGCCTACCTCTGAAGTGCCTTCTACCTCGCTGGAGCTGTCAGCAGAGCCTCTCTCAGAGCTCCATCCTCCTGCGCAACTCATTGCTTTAATTGATGCCAGGCTGGATCAACGCTTTTCCTCCTTCCGAGCTGAAATGCTTCAAGAAATGGAGTCCGTCACCTCTGGCGTAACCTCCTTTTTGGCGCGGATCCAAGAGGGGGAAAGAGCGCGAGCACTCGCCGAAGAAGAGAGAGCTCGACTTGCTGCTGAGGAAAGGAGATTAGCTGCTGAGGAGCGCCGCATTGCCGCTGAAGTGCAAATGAAGAGAGATCAAGACATGGCAGCACTTACTGAGATCCTGAGGTCCTTAACCAGCAGAACTCAATCACCAGGATCATCTACTCAGCCATAGTCTTGTTTCTTTATTTTGTTGCAAGTATTTGTACCAGCTAGACTAGTCAGTTTTGCTTCCTGTACTTGTAATGATACATCATTAATGGAATGATTGCTGACAAGTTGATGACAATCACTCATTGTCCAACATTGTCTAAGTATTGACTTACCAGCTGAACTTACACTTCCAGTGTAATCAGCACCAGCACTCGTATCACACACTTTAAATCTTTTTGCTCTGATCTCAATTTTTCATATTTTAAACGAGCAATATCTCTCCTGGTTTGAGGGAGAAGATTTTAGTTAGAGCTGATGTGAGGAAGTGGTTTCATGGGTTTAGATCTGATAGGCTTATTTGTAAAACCCTGAAATAATCTGTAACTTTCCTCATCAGCTGAGTGCTCGCTGGTTAGGCTTTGATCGCACCAAAAAGGGGGAAATTGTTGGGAAATTTGGCTAAGTTTCCTTTCCCCAGTAGCTACTTGTTTAGATTCTAGTTTTGGTGTTTTGGTGGATCAAATCCTAAGTCCTACCAGCGTCAGTTTGTCTCTAGAATAGCTCTAGTCTCAAATGTAAAGTCCTGTTTAGGTCTTTTGAGTTGTAAGTCGCAGCTGATCAAGACTCATGCTGGCTACTGTTCACCAGCATGAGATGTACTTACCAGTTGAGAAAAGTCTCACCAGCAAGCGACTGACAAGACTCGTGCTGACACTGTTCATCAGCATGAGAAAGAGCTCACGACTGGCTACTGTTCACCAGTTGGGAAGGTTTTCATCAGCAAGCGGCTGACAAACCTTACCAGCAGAATAGGTGTTCTCACTGACACTGTTCACCAGCGGTGAAGTCACCAGTCATGGGAGATTCCAAGAGTTAACATCCAGACAAATTGGTAGACTTAGATTGTGCCAACGCAAGTCACCAGCAGAGACTGCCAGCACAAGATCACCAGTGTGTTCTGCCAGTCGGATGTTACCAGCAGAATTCAAGATTCGCTCTCCCAGAGTCTTAGAGACAAAAAGAAGATTCGTCTGAGGAATAAACTGACAAAGTATGACTTTAAGGGAGGATACCTTAAAGTCTATCAGTTCAAGACACCAGTTTCGATTCCTCGTACTGACGAATAGTGCCGTTCTGACATAAAGAGATCAATGTCAGATAAAGTGAACAAAAGCATGGCGCTTTCCAGAAATTCCTACCTGCCGCCGTCAGAAGGACATGCGAGGACAGAGACCTTTTCCGGATGAGTCCAAACGGCTAGAAGATTTGAATGAGATCCTGCGTCTATAAATAGGTCGGAGCTACCAACATTTAAGACGCTTGCTTCCCAACATTCAATACTCTCTGCCGACTCTTCTCGCCATACTCACCTACCGAAAGTCTAAAACTTTATTGCAAGCAAGCAAAACTTTCGAGGCTTTTCTTAAAGCTTTTCCGTGTGTTGATTTATTCAAACACGAGACTTCAAGCTTCCAGCTTGTAAGTTACAGATCTCGTTGGTGTTCTTTCTCTTCCGAGGAAGTTCACAGCAGCTCTTGTGCCAGCCAACACCTGAGTTATTACGGGCTTTTGCCGTATTTGAGAGTCACGTTCTTGGGAGAACTAAACACCCACGCAGTCAGCTAAGGAGGTTGAAGTGACGTGCTCGCACTCCAACAGCTGAGAAGAGAGTTGAAGAAGGAATCAAGATCGGGAGCGGTTGATCTAGCGAAGTGGTGGACAAGGGTCGCACCAGCTAGAGATAGATCGTAGGCAACTTGTACCTGATTACTCTATAGTGAATTTCCAGTGCTACGACTGGAGAGTGGACGTAGATCAGTTGATCGAACCACTATAAATCCTTTGTCTTTTATCAGCTTTCTGCATTTCATAACTGATTTAAAACCCAGCACCCAAGTGCTGGTGTATATCTGAAAACTGATATAACTGTGCAAACAAGGCTAAAAACATTCTAAGTCTTGAGCTACCAGCTGACGAGCCAGTCGCCAGTCAGCTGAGTACGCAGAGTGCAAGTTGACTTACCAGCTGACAAGGTCCCAGTCAGCTGAGTAACCAGCAGAGCGCAAGAAACGATTAACCACATTTTCCGCTGCTAAGTTATACCCTGATAATCCGAGACCAACACTCTAACTACAATTAATTAATATCTTATAATTCCTGAGTAGTACCACTCAAACCTTATCACTCGTGCCTGAACTTAATCAGCCTGTAGGACTTTGGCACGATGAATGTTATCGAGCTCCTCAGGGAATGTCCTCATTCTATTACTCGGATATGGTTACCTAAGTCCAGTCTCAGGCGGTACTACACGAACTGCTGCTACCCAAGATGCGGATATACGAGCACGTTACTTAGGCTCTCCACCATGGCAAGTCAAAGCAACAGTCAACCCGTGCAAACCCCTGAACCTTCGTTAGGGTTTGAACTCAATCAATATAACGAGATCTTTTATTCGCTGATGTCAGACAAACGAATATATCTCACTGCGGTCCATCAATACGCCACATCTGCATACCAGCATGTCAAGTAACCAAGACAGACTACTTATTTCGACAATGCCGCAGACATCCAGACAGACGTATCCTCATACGCTGTCTCGGCTGTGATCAAGTTTATGTCTCACTAGGTCAAGTGATCATACTGTCTTCTGCGATCTACAACATGCCGTATGATCGTCCCTATCGGTGAGACAAGAGGATACCATTGTTCATACATGTAAGATTGTTAATAGATAGGAGAAATAAACCGTTGTATACTTATTGTAATAAATGCTTTCAGTATACAAAACCCATCAACAAGACCCGTCACGGGTTGGCGATTCTGCATAGATTATCGGCCATTGAATACCGCTACGTGCAAGGATCACTTTCCTCTTCCCTTCATTGATCAGATGCTTGATCGTTTATCTGGTTACCCTTTCTATTGTTTTCTTGATGGTTATTCAGGGTAAAACCAGATAGCTGTGGCGCCGGAAGATCAGCACAAGACCGCATTCACATGCCCTTATGGAGTTTTCGCCTACCGACGGATGCCATTCGGACTGTGCAATGCACCGGCTACTTTCCAGAGATGCATGATGGCAATCTTCCACGATCTGATCGAAGATGTCATGGAGGTATTTATGGACGATTTTTCTGTGTTTGGTAGCTCATTTAATGTTTGCTTGCAGAATCTAGCTACCGTCCTGGAAAGATGCACCGAGACAAACCTCTGCCTCAATTGGGAGAAGTGCCACTTCATGGTGTAAGAAGGGATTGTGCTAGGACACCAAGTATCAGCCGAAGGACTAGAGGTTGATCGAGTGAAAGTAGCAGCGATACAAAAGATGCCGCCACCAGCAAATGTCAAAGCGGTGAGAAGTTTCCTTGGACATGCAGGGTTCTACAGAAGGTTTTTCAAGGACTTTTCAAAGATCTCGCGGCCGTTGTGTAATCTACTAGAGAAGGATGTCTCTTTCGTCTTCGACGAGGATTGCATGCAAGCCTTCAAGAAAATGAAAGCAGCCCTCGTGACTGCTCCAGTACTTACTTCTCCGGATTGGAGCGAGCCGTTCATCCTGATGTGCGACGCCAGCGACTATGCCGTTGGAGCAGCCTTGGGTCAATTGAAAGGAAAGCTCTTCCATGTGATTCACTACGCCAGCAAGAGCATGAACCCAACCCAGTGTAACTACACCACCACTAAGAAAGAAATGCTAGCAGTGGTATATGCCTTCGACAAGTTCCGATCCTATCTGATAGGATCCAAAACTGTTGTCTACACCGACCACACAGCTATCAAGTACCTGTTCGCCAAGCAAGATGCGAAGCCGAGATTAATAAGATGGATCCTGCTGCTCCAAGAGTTTGACCTGGAGATCAAGGATAGAAAGGGAAGTGAGAACGTGATTACCGACCATCTTTCAAGACTCGAGCCATCAGCTGAAGGAGATGATCAGGAACTGAGGATCCGAGAGACCTTCCCGGACGAGCAAATCTGCGCCCTAAGGGATCTGAGAAAGACGTACGAGTCAAAGACACCATGGTATGCGGACTTCGCCAATTACTTGGTAGGCGGCGTACTTCCACCAGACTCCTCTCCTTATGCGAAGAAAAAGTTCCTCCACGATGTCAAATTCTATTATTGGGAGGACCCCTATCTCTGGAGGAGATGCGCAGATGGGATTATCCGGCGTTGCGTTCCTTAGTCAGAGTGGCATCAGATCTTTGCTGCCTGTCATTCAACTCCTAGCGGTGGCCACCATTCGGCCAATCGGACGGCATTCAAGATCCTCGCGAGCGGATTCTACTGGCCTTCCATCTATGAGTTCTGTCGAGGATGGATTACAAGTTGTGATCACTGCCAGAGAACCGGCAACATCTCGCGTAGGGATGAGATGTCCCAAACGCCTGTGGTCGAAGTCGAGATATTTGATGTATGGGGGATCGACTTCTTGGGACCATTCCCGCCATCTCATGGTTTCTCCTACATCCTGCTCGCGGTGGACTATGTATCAAGATGGGTTGAAGCAGTTCCAACAGCCGCCAACGATTCAAAAGAAGTCATCAAATTCCTTCAGAAACACATGACACGTTTCGGCACACCAAGATCCCTAGTAAGTGATGGGGGGTCTCATTTTTGTAACAAATGGCTTGCCTCTCTTCTTTGCAGGTACGGAGTCAAGCACCGCGTTACTACCCCCTACCATCCTCAAGGAAACGGGCTGACTGAACTCTCCAACAGAGAGATCAAGCAGATATTGGAGAAAACGGTGAAGTAGCGGAAGGATTGGGCTGTGAAGCTCGACGATGCTCTTTGGGCATACCGCACTGCTTACAAGACTCCCATAGGAACCTCTCCTTATCAGCTGGTCTTCGGGAAAGCTTGCCACCTCCCCGTGGAGATGGAGCACAATGCTTGGAGAGCCGTGAAAGAGTTAAATCTAGACTGGAAAACGGCTGCATCAGAACGTGCCATGGCGCTGAATGAACTTGAAGATTTTTGAGATGAGGCCTACGAGAACAGCATCATCTATAAGAGACGAGCGAAAAGGTTCCACGACAGAGGAATCTGCCCACGCGTCTTTGGTCCGGGTGACAAAATCCTCTTATTAAAATCTCGACTTCGCTTCATGCCCGGGAAGCTGCAGTCAAAGTGGGCAGGGCCATATACCGTTGCCCGCCAATTTCGCAACGGTGTAGTCAAACTAGCTGGCCAATATGGAAGGAACTTCACGATAAACGGACAGAATTAAAAGCCGTACTACACCCCACTCGACATCTGCGTGGTGGAGAAGTACTATCTCAACCGTCCGTAGGGAAACAAGTATCGTCGAGCTAGCGACGTTAAACCAAGCACTTGTTGGGAGGTAACCCAAAAATTTTCGTTTTCTTTCAGCTTTCAATTTTTCAAATTCCAGAGTCAGGGTCTCGTCGATTGATAGAGGAAGTCCTGTCGATCGATGGAAGTTTTCAGGACTCGTCGATCGACGATGCAGGCGTCGTTGATCGACGCTACATGCACCGTCGATCGACAGAAAAACTCCTGCGAAAAAAAAAATTCGATTTTACTGTCGATCGATGCTGAACGAGCATCCATCAATGCTCGCAATTCAGAGGCGTGGGCAGAGAATTATAAAATGGGATTTTCATCCCATTTTCAAACACAAACACACACGCACGCACCCTCTCAACCCAAAACACCCACGGTTTGATTTTTCTCTCCAAACTCGTAAAACCCACGCAAGGTACGTATCCTATACTACTCCTCTACGATTATTTAATGATTTTTTGCATGATTTGAGCATGATTTTTTGTAAATTTTGGCCTTGGAACCCTTATTTTAATTTCTTGCTCATGTGTCGATTTCATTGCAAACTTCGCTCATTGGTCGATATGTATGATAGTCTTAGTCGATATATGTGCTTTATGTGAATTTGTATCCGTTGGAATTGCCCAATTGTGATGGTAGCAAGTTTGGGGGGAATCCTTAATTTGGGGGAATATTTGAATTTTCATTTTTAAGGATAATTGTTGAATTGGGGATGTACATTGGGTGTTTGGGATGTGAATTGCATGAATTTGACTTTAATTTTGCATGGGTAGAAGCACGTTAGGCTTAATTACAAACTTTGTTCGATAATTTTGTGCTTGGGAATTGTTTGATGATTGTTGAATATTTTGCTAAACAATTCCTTATCTACCCTTGCAGCAAAAATGACTGATTCACCGACTTTCACCACCCAAGAGGCCGTGGAGCGCTATCATAGGTTCGGGGGTAGGAAGTACACCATCAAGTAGACGTTGTACCCCTGCTCAAGAACGATGAAGAAACTCGGCATCCGGGAGGATGTTCTGACCATGCTGGACAGGGTTGGTGTTGGGATATGTATACTGAAAAACATAATTGATCAAGCATTTGTAT
>JAPKLW010003729.1:13058-36700 GCA_026898455.1 Plectranthus barbatus
GAATTGAATAACAACTCGTGTTGTTAGTCGTAGACTCAAACCCTACAGTTGGATGGAGAACCTGGATGACACGGCGATGGCCGACTTACCCATCGCTCGTGCTGGAGTTTTTAGCAACCCTTGAGGTGTTCGAGGTCCAGCCGGAGTCCGAGCCTACCTCCATCAATTTCCAACTGTACAATGAGACCCACATTCTTCCGAGGAACGTCCTCGACGAGATATGGGGGGTCCCAACTGACGGCACTGGCACCCCTACGGCGCGTTTCAACAATGTCGAATTTTGGAGGCTGATTGCAGCCGATGCCCCAGCTGATCCAAACCTCTTCGATGTCGGCTACCTGAAGGCGTCTTCAATCGACAACTCCGTGTTTCGCTACCTTCAGCGATGCATGGGGGTGTCCATCTCAGGACGACACGAGAGTACCAAGGTGAGAGTGGGGGAGCTCTACGTCTTGTCTTGCTTCCTCACTGGAGACCACTTCAGCTTCGCCGCCCTCATCATGGACCGCTGGAGGCACAAACTCAAGGCCACCAAGGGCAACATTTGGAGTGGGGGATTGATCACCCCGATTGCCGAGCATCTGAGGATCGACTTGTCCGACCTCGAGGTACATCAGGACGAGAAGGGATTGGGCACCGAGCTCTTAGTTTGGATGCAGGTTCTTCTACCCCGCGAGGGCGGATGGCTCTTAAAGATGTCGAACGGGGACAAATTCCTGTTGCCGCAGCCGGACCTCACCCGAGTCACCAATTATCACTTCCGTGATAATTGGTTGATGAGTTACCCCGCCCACTTGGCGACCATGGTTGGAGCCCGAGGAGGAGCAGGCACGTCCAGAGTCATTCACCGACTGGAGGCACAGGCCGGGCAGGGACAGTCTGATATCCCATCACAACAGGGGATGGGGGATGATGCGCACGTGCAGCAGCACGTAGGAGTTGAGGATGCAGTGCCCGAATGGACAGGTGGGGCGTCGACCAGTCACTACCCCAGAGAGTCTTCCTCTTCCGGCGTTGACTTGGCGACCCTCTACCTCTACATGCAGCAGCAGGCAGCCTTGCAGGCGATGGAGCGGGAGCTTCAGGGCCAGTTTCGCCAGCACATGACCACGAGGCTTGACACACTCGAGGATCAGATGCAGAGACTACTCTGGAGCACCGAGCCGGACTCCACCTACGTTCGCCGCCAGCAAGAGCGTCGGACCCGCAGGCGGTTACTTGCCGATGATGCTGCCCCGGATACTGAGATAGATGACGCCCCGGAGGATGAGTGAGGTACCGTTTCTCTTTTCCTATCTAACTTGCAAACATATCCACTCCTCGGAGTGAAACAAGTTTGGGGGGATGATGATCGGAAAAGAGAAATGTTTTTGTTTGTTTGTTTGTATTCCATTCACTACTTTCTGTTTATTTTTATTTCTGTTTCTTTTGTGTTTTGTTTTCAAACCATCACCATCCTTGTTCTTTTGCTTTAGTGTGAATAGTTGATCTCTGCAAGGATTTTTCTTCAGAACTAGTACTACATTGAATTTTGATTTGTGGTATTTATTATGATAGGAAAGTCTAGACAATTATTTAGGAGCTTTTAAACATAGGGCAGTCGGAACTTTAGATTGTGTTGGTATTGAAAATATGATTTTTCTTCTCCTTGAAATTGTGATTGTTGATTAGGACTTGAGATATTTGTGAAATAAGCATGATAATCTATGTGATAGAGTAGCCGATGATAGGAGTCTTTTTATTTGATAAGTTGAGCTTTGAAGTATAAATTATTGCATTGAAACTGATTAATGTTGGATAATTTTTTAGGAGAACAAAATTCAGCCCTGAGAAAATTTGTGCCTATCTTTCTTTTGTTGAGTGTCAGGATTAATGATTTATTTCCTAGAATTTGACTTATTTCTCTCTTAAGATTGCATTAAGTGTGGTAATAGGGTGAATATGATTTTAGGCAAGTTCTTTCATAGCCATCTCCCATACACTAACCTGAAATTTCCACTTGTAACCCCTTTGAGCCTAGAATAAAAATTTCTTTGATTAGAAGGGTTGAGGAAGTGAAAATAGTGAAATATTTGGAAGGTGTTTAATGAGAGATATGAGTTTGAGTCCTGGAAGAAAGAATATGGGTTTCCATGGGGAGAAAAAGAAAAAAAAAAGAGAAGACGTGAGCATTGAGTGAAAAAGAACAAAAGAAAAGAATTTATGAGTTTGAAGATCGTGGTTCACTATCGAAAAGAAAAGAAAAAGAAAAAAATATATAATGATTAAGAAACCCTAGAAAATTTTGTAAAGACAAGAAGGAATAAGGATGTGTTGTGGTTATGATATGTTTGGTTTGTTGGGGAAGAATTGTAGGAATTTCAGTCACTTAGCCAAATTTATCCCACCTTTTAGGTAAGCCACATTACAACCAAAATAAGACCTAATAGATTCCCTGAAAATCCACACTAACAAGCAGTGGAGAGATGAGAAATCTGTCAAACTTATGGTGAAAAAATATGCAATCTTGAGTGAGTGAAAACAGAACCCTTTACTCTTTGAGCGATGAGTGCAAACACTTTCCGGTGAAGTTCCTCCTCAATAATTAAAAATAAAAATCTATTTTGATTGCATAATTTATATGAATGGGTGATGCTTGGATAATAAAATAGACTTGTGAGGCATTGCACACTTTTATCTGCATATGATATAAATTCTTATCTTACAGATAGATCGAGGACGATCAATGGTTTAAGTTTGGGGGAGTTGATAAGTTGATATTTTTACCAACTTATCTATTGTTTCTTTGTCTATTTTGGTGATGTTTGAATCGTTTTTAGTGTCTTTTTGAGCATACATTGGCTTTTGTGCTTTTTATGGTGTGTTTTATGAATCATGCAGGTTTTTGGATGAAAATCGGAGGATTTTGGAAACTTGTTCGCCACAGCTTCAGAGAAGATCGACGATAGAACTCGAAGAGATTGACGCAGGAGTACTGAAGCAGAACCACCGTTGATCGACGCCAACCGGCCGTCGATCGACGATGCTTTGTCCTTCCCGTCAATCGACGAAGGATTGGCCGTCGATCGACGGAGTGTCGCGGGGCAGACCATATCTTTTCTGTTTTCTGAAGATAAACACATATCTAACTCCTAGGTATGGTAGAATTCATCCTCAACATCTATAAAAAGGCTGAAGAATTCGAAAATCAGAAGGAGATCGAAAAGTAAGAGAGCAAAAGAAAGAAGAAAGCAAGAGAGAAGAGAATTAAATTGAGAGAAACATCACAAGGAAGAAGAAGAAGAAGATCATTGGGTTTGAGATTGAATTTTTGGGAAGATTCAGCTTTCCTTTTCATCTTTTCTTTTCTTGTTCATTGTCTATGATGATTAAGGTTAGAATTATGTGTAACTAATTGTCTTCTCAGATTCTAGGTTTTCAAACTATCAATGTATGCATGTTTTGATTAATTGACTGTGAAATCTGGTTTTATTCTTAATCTCGGGTATGTTGGCCACTAATTTAGGATTACTAGTTGGAAATTAGAGACGTAACTGTAATAGTTTTCAATCAAAAGAGATTTTCACAATGTAATCTGATTTTTTGTCGTAACTGAAGGGAATAGATTGTAGGAATAAATCTGTAGAACTTTAGGAGTTAGTTAATTAATCTTGAGACCGACAGGAGATAGATAATTAAATTAATCTACTTTATGAATTGTCCAACAAAGAAGTTCATAATAGCTTTCTGATGTTTCACTGTGTAGAGGAATTAAAATTGGAAAATAATCAATTTGTTTATGCATGTCATACTTGATAGGGAGAAAAGCCTAGAATCTGTACTTCTTATCATTTAGGTTTTTCAAAGTAAGTTTGTTTTCAAAATTGTTTTCTTGAGGTAATTAAATTTCAAAACCCTTTATTTTCAATTTTACATATCCAGTATTTAAGAACTTTTAAGTTAGTACTTAGGATTTTTCGTTGTTCCTTTCCTCGTGGGATCGATAATTTAATTTGCCGCTATATTATTAGCTTTGCTAAGTCGCGGGTGAAAAATATACGCGATCAGCCGGTAATTGAGGATCAAATTATTTCTATTCATGAGCAGTGTAGTCTTCTTTTGCAGAAACAGGTACCACCAAAGAGGTCCGATCCGGGATGCTTCTCTATTCCGATCGAGATTGGGGGGAAAGAGTTTAGAAATTTCCTCTGCGACACAGGAGCCAACATTAACTTGATGCCATATTCAGTCTTCCAAAAGCTGCAGATAGGCGAGATGAGGCCAACCTCAATCACTCTTCAGATGACCGATCGCTCAATTTCTCGACCAAGGGGAGTAGTTGAGGATGTTTTGATTCATGTTGGTCACTTAATTTTTCCTGCTGATTTTGTTGTTTTGGATATGAAGGAACAACATGGAATGCCAATGATCCTTGGAAGAGAGTTTCTGAAAACAAGTGGTGCTCTGATAGACTGCCGAGGTAGGGAGATAACACTCTGAGGGAATGATGAGACAATCACCTTTGTGATTGATCAAAGCCAAAAGGAAGCTGCTTGCAATAACTTCTCCACCACTATTGAGGAAGATGAAGAAGCCGCCGAGATCGAATGGAAGCGCGAAAACGGGATGGCAAAATTTCCAATTACACCATCCTCTTCCGAGCTCACTCCTATTATTCATGATCAGAAGGTCTACATGATCGATGCAAGGGGGCGGTGAGTCTGGACCCAACCTCCTTGGTGAAAGATCTCTATCGTCGAGCCACGACAATAACTAAGGCACTGAATGGGAGGTAACTCATTGCTTTACTTGCTTTATTTCAATTTTTCTCTAATTTTCGTGTGTTATTTATTTTGAAATATTAAAAAAATAAAAAACAAAAAAATAATATTTAAAAAAAAAAAGAGCTCAGTTTCGATCGACACACAGGGTGTCGATCGACACAGAGGTGATCGACGGAGCACACTTCGATCCACCATTCTGGTCGACAGGAAGGCTCTGTGTCGATTGACAGGCCCCCTGTCGATCGACACAGAGTGCTAGCAGCAGCACTTTTCATCTTTTGCGTTCTACAGCCTCCGAGGGATAAAAAGTTGGTGTCTGAGACCAACATCGAGGTACAGTTTCACTCCTAGTCTGATTTTCAAACTTATTCTCTCTGTTAATCGAATAAGTTTGGGGGGAGGAGGACTTGGAGTTGAAACTATTTCTTCCCTTTTATTTAAAGCTTTCAGTGTGTTTAAATTTATGCCTAGTTAAAATTTTGTATTGCATTTGTTGAATAAAATTGTGATTTTGTGAGAAGATTTGTGTAGCTATGAGATAACCCTAGCAAGAATGCGAGATTTGAAATTGATTGACTTGATTATGCATTGATTGTGATAGTGGTTGAGTATGCCTATGAATGTAGAATACCGCATGATTACTTGTTTTGAAACTTACAAAGGCATGATGTTTGATGATGACTATGGTAGAAAAATTGTCCCAAGTGTGAGATTTTGAGCCTTAATTTCGTTTGTGAGTGTGTCTGCATTATTGAGTATCTCTAGAACTTGCTTTGTTTCTTTTTCAAGACTGCTAAGAGTGCACAGGTTTAGGAAATGATTTTAGGCCATCTTTGTTTAGCCTATTTATCCCATACACTGTCCTAATTGAATATTTATCCCTAGTCAGCCCTTTTGAGCCTATGATTTTTCTTTCTTTGTCTATGAGTTGGAAAAGGATAGGGGAATCAACTCTTGTCTATGAGAAGGGTTGGGAGTTGTTTGAGGAAGGATAAAGTATTATTATAAATGGTAAAACAAAAGAGAATGTTGGGCTCTAGAAAAAATATAGAAAATGAAAAAAAATGTTTATATGTGTTTGTTAGTCCTTATAAGCTCAAATGTATAATCAAAATTGTTTAAGAGCATAAAAGGATGTGTGGAAAGAAAAAGAGAGAAAGAATAAAAGGGTATTGTTTGATGTTGAATATTATAGGAGATGGGTGGATATCAATAGATAGTGGTTTTGATTTGTTGAGAGTGATCAACTCAATTGATTTTAGTCACTTGACCATATATTTCCCTACCTTTCACTAAAAAACCTACATTACAACCTTGAATAAAGTCCTATCTGATCTTAGACTTGTGTACAAATATTTGCAGTGGAGATTTAGAATATTTGCAAGCCTGTGGTAAAACTTAATTTGCATGACTTGTGTGATCTCATATTATCCTAAACACTTGAGTGAATGAGTGAAAACACTTCCCTTGTGAGTCTTCCATGGTTTACAGATTTTCTGATTCTTACAAAGTGTTGATGTTTTGTGGATTTACGAGTTTGATTGTGATGAATCTTGTGAGGCATTGCACTTCTCTTCTACTTGAACTGTTGATTCATTCTTTTGTTGATTGAGGACAATCAAGTGTTTAAGCTTGGGGGGGTTGATAAGCTCGTATTTTGCCTCACTTATCACGTTGTTTTCTTATTAGTTTCTTGCATTTACTTGAGTTTTTAGTTAATAATCGAGCATGAAGTGTTTATAGGGGATATTATGCTTGTCATGGTAATATTTTGCAGGTTTTAGGCTAAAATCAATGAAAACCCGTACCGAAAGCAATTGATGTCCAAAGGAAAAGTCCCAAATTCTTCCACCCGTGGAATCTGACCTAATGGGGCATGTAAATAGAAAGCTCTTTGAGTTAGCTTTCCAACGCAACTGGAATCAGGTCAATCGGAGTTCGGGAGAACAAGTTATGGCAAAAACCGTGAGACTGCGCAGAGGGAGTCGACACAGAGGTTTCTGTCTCGAAAGACAGGCCCCTGTCGATCGAGACAGAGGTCAAATTCCGAAAAATTGTGATTTTGCAGCTGTGTCGACCGAAATGCATCCCGTCGATCGAGATGCGCGCCGGAAAGGCATATTTTTGCCCAATTTGGAGATTTTTCCTTCCCAAATCATTACCTTTTGAAGATTTAATTTCTCCCCCTATAAATAGGACTTATAAGGCTCGAAAATAATGTTCAATTCCTTGTTATTTTTCCTTTAATTTTCAGCAATTTAATTTCCAGTACTATTTAATTTCATTGTTGCAATTGGATTCAAGACAATTGAAGGTTCAAGATTCCTATTGTTTTAATGATTCAAGTAAGTTTCTTTACATCTTTTGCAATGTGTGATTTTAATATGTTAGGCTAGAACCCTTAACAGGTTCTAGGGTTTTCTCCTTCCTTTTCGGCATGTATTAATTCAATTAAATCCAAACCTTAATTAATTGGTTCAAATTCTATGTTTTTTCACTCAAAAAATCTATTTTCAATTGAATGGTCGAGATATGAAAATTGGATTAGGTTTATAGTTATTAATTTGAGACCGAGAGGAGATAATTAATAATAGGAAAATAGAATTTTGATATAATTGGTTTCTGTCTCAAAAAGAAGAATCAGTTGTAGGGTTTTTAAATCTATATCTTTATTGAGATTGACTAGTTTGTGTTCTTGAGACCGAGAGGTAAAATTCACTTTCTAGTAATCTAGGTTTTAATTGCCCAACCAAGAAATTAATTCCAATTTAACAGATTTCCTACCTTAATGATTATTTTGGGTTTGGATTGATTGGTTATTGCATGTTGATTGGATTGGTTGATTTCCCTAGAATCTGTGCTTTTTATTATTGAATTTTATTCCCAAGTTATTTTCTATTTTTCAAAACAAAAAACCTATTGAAATTTGGATTTTCTCAAACAAAGAATAGATAAACTATGTCAGTACATGAGATGATTTCGTTGTACTATCCCTGTGGGTTCGACATACCTTTGGGTTTATAAATTTATTTGCATCGCTATATTATAATAAAACTATAATTTTTACAGCGATCAAGGGGAATGCCTCACGGGTGTATATACACCATCCAATTGCAATGAACAAGAAATACTTTGCAAATATTCAGGATCCGAGCATCGATTTATTGGATGATACGGTGGAGCATGTTTCTTTGTCTTAGCAACACAAGCTCAATGAAGTATGAATAACTGCATGGCGGTTCATGAGACCGTCATTCTACGTAAGTATCACAATTCTTAATATATATTGTTTGCAAGTAAAATATAGATGATAATTTGTCGGCAGTTTGTTTTGAGGAACACATTTCGGAAGTCAGCACTGGAGAGACGAGGTGCCTTTGAGCCAGAGCTTCTGCTTGATTACATGAAGGGGACTGATCACACTATTTCTCGTCCATTGTGCACTGCTAGTACTGTAAGTCATATATATTTGTAAACTTTCTACGTTTTATATAAGCTATTACCTAATTATTTATTTTATGTCATGCAGCTTATCGTGCCATGTCATCTCTTAAATTGTTGGTACACTGTGAGATTAGAGGTTCCTACATGGACATGCACTGTGTATGATCCATACATGGCATACACTACTGCCGAACAGAAAGTGGCCAGACAGACTGAGATTGAAAAGATGACAGATCACATGAGGCATTTCTTCCAGATTGGAGGATATTGGAGAAACAATGCTTTTGGATTCCAGATTGCTCTGACCAGAGAGATGACAATTCGATGGGAAAGGCCTTTCCATGGTAGATTTGAACGTCATGACGCTGTATATGCATGCGCGACTATGGATATGTTAGTGTTCCAAAGGCCCAATGTTGCATGGATGGAAGAAGAGAATAACACACCCCTTTATCGTCAATATTTAGCTGAGCTTTTATTTGGTGACACTTACCCTGATGAAGAAGATTGAATAATTGTATTTGTTCCATGTTTTATTACATTGAATTTTTTATTACATTACTAAAAACTTTTATATGTAACTGTACATGATGAATATGTGAAATTTAAAATACTGATCATTTAAAAAAACTACGAAAAGAAATGCAATAATTTGCAAAGATTATAAAAGTACAAAGATTTTTTTAACTAAATGGATACAACAATCATAATAAAATGGATCCAATTAAGAGCAAAGTTAACGTTCAGTGTTTGCAGCTCGCTCCGGACACAATCGCCTCGTATGTTGTTCAGATCCACACATGCGACAACGTTTATGCGCGCGACGTCTACTACTGGAAACTCGTGAATGCTTTCGACTATTTATAGGGCGACCTGCTGATGGAGATCCCGGTGGCCTGAAAGAAGAAGTTTAATTGAAGTTGTTTTATTTCCTTCTAGATATATTAGGGTTTTTAATAATCTTTTATATAGATTTTATTTCCTTGTTTTATCAGGATTTGATTTCCTTATCAGATTAGGATTTGATTTCCTTATGAAATTAGGATTTGATTTCCTTATTAGATTATGATTTGATTTCCTTATTAGGATTTGGGTTTGCCTATATATAGGCCTTGTTATGGAACAATTTATTCAGTTTTCAGTTTAATAAAATTTGTGAGGTTATCTCCTTTATTTCTGAAAGCTCAAACTTTCAAAATTCCTATTCCATAGGGTTTTCGATTTCGACTAATCAATCGGACAGTCATATCCATTGGTGGTGTCTTCGCTTATATCCTTCGTTGTTGGATCAATTCGCCTCTTGGGTCGTAGGAGAATTTATTCTGGACTACGGTACTTGAGGGTTTTCGAATCCAAAGGTGTTGGATCTTCCATCTTCAGTGTTCAGTTTGCTTCCGCGTCGAGTCTGAGTCCTTTCGTTCGAGTTTCCTGGGCTGCGATCTAAACCTTCCTGGCGAGGATCGTATCATTTTGTAAGGAAATCAAATCATAATCTAATAAGGAAATCAAATCCTAATTTCATAAGGAAATCAAATCCTAATCTGATAAGGAAATCAAATCCTAATAAAATAAGGAAATAAAATCTATATAAAAGATTATTAAAAACCCTAATATATCTAGAAGGAAATAAAGCAACTTCAATTAAACTTCTTCTTTCAGGCCACCGGGATCTCCATCACATGCTCGACGAGTTATGTTTGGAGGAAGTACTTTAATCTATTATGCTTGGTTTGAAACTTGCCACTCATGATGAGGTGGAAGAGAATGCACGCTTCCACTGTATATACGTCGTAAATTATTCATCTTGTAATAATCGTGAATGTAATCGTACAAGTTATCTCCGTTGATCCTGAAAATTAATAATAACGATTCATCAGAGCATTGAAATGATTAATTAAGAAAATCGTATTGAAACATACCGGATAGCAGCAATTGCATGAGAGCATGTTATCAAATCAAGCTAAAACTCACGGCATTGATAGGTCCTCGAATTCAAGTCGACCAACCAGGTTTGCTCATCATCATTGACCTTAAATTTGCCCCCAGATATGTTAACAACCATTTGGGTATGCGAAATCTCAACAAGGGGCAATATCTTCTAAACGGCCTCCTCTATCAATTGGTCTTCTCGTGCTGCAGCCTTAGCTTGTCTCTCGTCAAACCATTTCTCGACAATCACTTGGTATGATTTAATTATGGAACATATCGGCAAACGACAAGCATTTAGTAGTCTTGCATTAAAAACCTCAACCGCATTTGTAGCCAAGAAGTTGTAACGATTCACCGGACACTGTGACCTTGCCCATTTTTCAAGTCCAACCGTGATGAGCTTTTCAAAGGAAGCAAGATTGCCTTCGCTAATTCTATCCATGGCCTGCCTGAACTCCACTCCGCAATAGGCATATGTAGCCCGTTGATACAATTTAACGATGCCCGAACCATAGCCTGTGAGTTTATTCAATAGATGGTAGTAACAAAGGTCGTGTGTTGTTCCCGGAAATATATAGCTTACCGCATTTGAGATGCTAATGTGCTGGTCGGATACAATGAGTGCATGAGAGGTCAATTGGAAAGAATTCCGTAGTCGAGCCATAAACCATCTCCAACTCTCGTCATTCCCGATCGGACCGACACCAATAGCTAGCTGGAACACATTTTTGTTGCCATATTTCATAATAGCAACAAACATAATGCCTTTGTTTCTCCCCTTTAGATGTGTGCCATCGACAACGATCACTAGTCTTAATAAATTGGACCGGTAGGCACTCCGAGAAACACCTAGGGCGACAAACGTATGTTTAAATGTTCCATCTGCTTCAAGATCAAGAGAGGTTACGGTGTCTGGATTGTATTGCTCAAGCACTTCATGGTATTGTGCCAGCTTTTCAAATGATTCGGCTATACTGCCATACATAAGTGAAATAGCAGCATTACGCGCATGCAAAGCAATATCGTTAGTTGTTTGAATTCCAAATGATCGTTGCAGCTCGACCATAATCTCTTGGGGCTTACTTATCGCCCCGTAATGATCCATCCTTCTTGCAAAATAGGCAGCCACCGCCTTCGACCGGATAGATCTGGCACCGACTCCCGAAAGATTGAACTGACAATTATGATTTGGTTGAAATTTATGCACAATTGAGCACTTACTCCTGCAGCTTGCCCGTATTAGGAAGGAGCAATTCGTTGATCTCTTGCAAACATACTCGACGCGTTCATGATCGGAGCACCGTACTTTAAACTCCTGTCGTTGCTCCATATGCCACAGTACGACAGCAATGAACAATTCATCTTTACTCCAGAACAAGGAGTTCAATGACAATTCTGTCTCGAGTGTAGCTGAGACAACTTTCACAACAGCTGAATGGGATGTATCGCCTTCCCTAATTAGAAGCAACCAATTATTTAATTCAGCATCCACTTCGCATCCTTCTGGTAGAGGATGTGTCGGCATAAGATTTGAGATAAAACCAGACATACCGCCAGCATTCTGGATCCAGGCTGAGAATTCAGCAACAGTACAATTAAAACAAAAAATTACTATCGTCTCTGAATGACTTATCATCCGAATCAGATGACTCCTCGTCCAGATCTGCTTCATCATCGTCATCGATATCCACATGGCCACCATCTATTTTAGTTTGGTTGTATGGAACTTCTTGAGTTACAACAGGATCCACATGCTCCTCCTCTTCCTCGTTTTCTTCAACAGGAGCCTCTTCATTTAGGTTGGGAAGTTGTGAGCCGCTACCGCTTGCACTTTCATCAACAAAAGTATTAAAAAGACCTTGACCTTAAGAATCGTAATTAGTGTTCGGAGATACACCAAAATATATCGAAGACCCAAATCTTTGAAGGTCATCAACCGTTGGACTAAAATACTGGTTTGGTGGTGGACTCATTGAAGATATGAAGGGTCTGTAGGGTGAGGGTTGTCACTGTGAAGTCCCAATAGCAGCACCCTTCATAGTAACATAGATATTGGGCTCTGAATATAGAGCACAAAGCCGCTGCAACTCCAAATCAGTCGTCAACATAGATTTCACAATTCTTCCGCTGCGAATTTGGGACGTATAATACAAATTATACTCACCAAATATATATTCGGCATCGAAAATCTGTTGGATGTTGCTTCTCAAATAATTTACTGATATATTGGTGGATGGAACGTAAATCAATCGTTCTTGTCCACCAATGTAGTTGCAGGAATCATCCAACTGACCATTGTAGTGATGACAAATTGAACACTAGTTCTCCATCTTCATGAAGATAAAAACTTAAAGAATTGAAAATGAGAAGAAAGAATACTGTAAAGATGGAGCAAAAAAAGACAGAGAAGATTTTGATTTATTTTTCAAATGTGAGTGTAAGAGTGAAGGACAACATATTTTTAATTTGATCTCAATTATGAGTACAACTACACTCATCTGTATTTTGGTGCAGAATTTTATTTTCAAGCACTCATATTTTTGTACATTCACATGCATGCAAGAGCCTACCCATTATTATTCATAAATTGTAATAATTTTGAAATTTAAAAAGAAATTAGGTTGGTGTCGAGATCGATGTCTTTACAAAGGCACTGACCTTGACACCGACCGGGGTCCACAATTTATTTATTTTGCATTATTTCATTTAAAATAATAATAAAAAAAATCGACACCGACAGTCGGTGTCTTGGTCGATGTCTTCTGGACATCGACCTACGTGGCACCGACCTCAATATACTCAATTTATAAAATATTTAAATTGAGTCAGTGTTGAGGTTGGTGTCAGTCACAGGACACTGACCACAGCACCGACTATAATAACTTTTTCTTTTTTAATTTCGGTCTTATGCTTGAGGTCGATGGCAATCCGACCAAATTTAATATTCACTTAATCCATTTAAAAAATGGTATTAATACACATTTGATTTGATATTTGCTAATGATTTGATCATCATTAACTAATTATCTCGTTGATTTCATATATTAACGGTTTCTGATTGGCGAAGTGGGTATTTCTTAAATATGTTTAATATTTTGGGTATATTCATAATGTCTTTAGTGGAAATAGTTATTTAAAATATTTTCCACTAGATTTGATGTATATCTATATCCACATATCCTACATTGAATATATCTTCAAAATTGAGTCTTCAAGGCTTCCACTTTGATATATCTCTTCAATCTTGACCAAATCTCGTCCAAGATTTGTGAAAATCTTCCAGAAACTTTCCAAAATCGTCCGCATTGGTCAACGTGTCTCTGCGTTAGTCGATGCGAGTTCCATGTCGACCGGTTTCAGCTGCGTCGATCGATTTTATGTGTTCTCACAGTTTTGGCCATAACTTTTGCTCCTGAACTTCGATTGACCCGATTCCAGTTGCATTGGAAATTTAATTCAAAGATCTTTCGATTGCCATGATCTATTAGCTCAAATTCAAAGTGTGGAAGAATTAGTGACTGTTTCTTTGAAAATCCACTGCTTTCGATACGGATTTTTGGTGAGTTCGACCTTGAACCTGCAAAAATACACCACTACAAGAGCAATACCCTCCTAGAGTGATTCATGCAATAAAAACAACTAAACTAAATGAAAATGCCACTAAAACAAAGATAAATCAAACCAATAATGAGTGAAAATATGAACTCATCAGTCATCGAAGTCGACACCGAAGGGACCGCACCTCCGACGGGGGCGGGCAGGGGAGCCAACCAAGGTGCAGGACGAGGGACTCCCATGGGAGCCAAGCAAGGACGTCCTTCAGCAGCAGGATGCGGGTCACCTCAGCCACCGGGTCCTCAGGAGACAGTGGATGATCTCCGGAGAGCTTTCAACCTCTTTCCACTTAGCGAATTGGTGTTTCCCCTGCCTTTACCTTTTGTTATGCTGGAGTCGTACGTAGCCCAATTGGTCAGTCAAGTCCAGACGACAAGGGGCATAATGGAGAGAATGGGAACGCAGATGGAGGAAATGACGCAGAGGCAGGAAAACCTCAATCAAGAGAACTGACGGCTACAACACCAGGTCAACAGCCGACTAATTATTGAGGAATCAGGAATCTGGTCAACCAGATAGATGGAGCCGGATTTGGGCATACGACCCCTCGAACTCTAAATAAAAACCCATATGTGCGAACAGACCAGACAACGGAGCCAAACCTAGCAGGCAACTCAACATTGGCCCAGGTAGAACGGCGATTTAAGCAGCGGCTGAGCTACTTCGAATCTCTCATCACTAGAATACCCAGTCTCCCACCCCTCGAAAGGATGATCCTGAGAGAAAGTTACGCAAAATGCCCATTCTCACCGGGGACCGCGGATGCCGAACTACCGATGCAATTCACCCCACCAAGTTCCGTGCTCTATGATAGGACCAGCGATCCAGAAAACCTCGTGGCAGTACACAAGCAGAAGATGTTCGCCCTAGCAACCCCAAGAGTATCGTGAGAGGCTTGCATGTGCAAAAGCTTCGGGTCAAGCCTCACCAGCCCTGCATTACAATGGTTCATAAACCTGTCGAGGAACTCCATCTCAACATTTGTCGAATTACATCAATTGTTCCTCCGCCAGTATTCAAGTAGCCGGAGGCTCGATAAGCACCCCAATGACTTATATGCGGTGATTCAGAAGCCAGGCAAACCCCTAAGGGCATATTTGTCGAGGTTCAACAAAGAGTTAGTGTTTGTACGGAACTGCCCAAACAGCACTGCGGTGTGGGCCTTCACAAAGGGCTTGGACATGGATTCGAACCTCTACCGTGAACTGTCAATCTATCCCTGCCAAACCATAGATGACGCACTCAATAGACCCTGGGCACTGATTAAGTGGGAGGAAGATGAGCCTTACAGAAAAGCACGTCTAAGTGGCGGGAGATCGATAACCTGAGAGGATCAACGGCGCGAGCCTCGCAACAGACGTCCCTCAAAACCACACCTGTATATTATGCCGCCACATATCAACATCATGAGTTCATATGTGCCTGAATACACCCTCTCGATCAAGCCAGCAAATTTGGTTCACAACGTGCTCCGCCAAATGATAAAAAAAGGCAAGTGGCCACAGAAGATGAAAATTGATCCTTCCATGCGAGACACCAAGAAGTTCTGTGATTTTCACAATGATCATGGGCACATTACTGCGGACTATCGTGCATTGTATTTAGAAGTAATCGAACTCCTCAAGAAAGGGTTGTTAGCTGAATTTATGACAGATAAAGGGAAACAAACATAGAGTCGGGATAAGTAGCCCCAATAGCCACGAGGAAGCACAGGATCGGCCAGCAAATCACCTGTACTAGTTCGCACCATAAACTGCATCATCGGCGGCTCAGAAATCAGTGGCCTGACCAGATCTACCATCACAAAAACCAGAAGGCTGGCTCGTGAAGAAGCCGTGGCACTTCGAAGTAACCCAGCGCATGCTCCGATTGAGTTTACAAACAGAGAAGATTTGGGGCTCGACCATCCACATGACAATGCCCTGGTGATCTCTTTGATGCTTTTCGATTGCCTCGTCAAGAGGATTCTAGTTGACAACGGTAGTTCGGCCAATATACTATTCCTGCATGCTTTGAAAGAAATGAAGATCCCCAAAGAGAAGATAATGTGAAGCCAGACTCCACTGATTGGCTTCAACAGTGGAGTTCAGATGACAATCGGGATGGTGACCTTGCCTACCTATTGCGGAGGAGTCCATCACGACGTCTCATTTATGGTGATTGAAGCACCAAGTGCCTACAACGCCTTATTAGCACGGCCCTGGCTCCACCAACTTAAGGTTATGCCGTCTACTTACCACCAAGCCGTGAAGTTTCCAACTCCGAAGGGAATTTACACGATCAAAAAAGAGCAGAACGCCGCCAAGGAGTGTTATTATGCAAGCTTCAAGGCCGTCTGTTCGCAATAGCACTTCCTGAATAACCCACATTTACCACCGCCCAGGGAGTTCGATGAAACAGAAGAGGTAGAGCTCAATCCCACGGATCCCAACAAGAAAACCAACATTGGAAGAGGGTTGAACTCAGTAGTCCGCCGCAGAACTTGTAGAATTCTTAACCAGGGAGCGGGCGGTCTTCGCATGGTCACATAGGGATATGGTTGGAATAGATCCAGAAGTAATGACACATCAGTTAGAGGTCGACCCGAGCAAAAAGACTATGCAGCAGCACAGACGGAAGTTCGCGGCTGAGAAGAAAGAAGCCATCAACGAGGAAATCAAAAGCTTCTTGACAACGGTTTAGTAAGAGCAGTAAAGTACCTGACTTGGCTCGCCAACATCGTAGTAGTAAAAAATAAGAACGAGAAGAACTGGGTGTGCGTAGATTACACCTATCTAAACAAGGAATGTCCGAAAGACCCATATCCACTTCCGCACATTGACAGTATAGTCAACGTGACAGTCGGACACAAGATACTCAGCTTTATGGACACATTTTGAGGTACAACCAGATCATGATACACCCAAACGATCAGGAGAAGACCGTGTTTATAACGAATAAAGGGATCAACTGTTACAAAGTGATGCCCTTTGGATTGAAGAACGTGGGGTCAACATATCAGTGACTCATGAACAAAATGTTTGAGCCACTCATCGGGAAGATCATGGAGGTCTACATCGACGATATGTTGGTCAAGTCAACCAAGGTCATGAACCATGAGCGGCATTTGGAGCAGGCCTTCGACATTTTGAAATAGTATAATATGAAGCTCAACCCGGTGAAGTGCACATTTGGCGTAGCTTCTGGAAAATTCCTTGGCTATGTTGTTACCAACTGAGGAATAAAAGCGAACATGATCCAAATCAAAGCAGTTAAGGAGATAGATCATCCCAGGAGTCCGAAGGATGTCCAAAAACTCACTGGAAGACTCGCAGCATAAGAAGGTTCATATCGAGGTACTCCGACAAGACTCACAGGTTTTTCCAAGTCCTGCGAAAGGGAAAGCAGTTCGAATGGATCGACAAGTGTGCGAAGGCCCTGGAATAGCTGAAAGAATATCTAGCAAGCCCCCTGATGCTCTCCAAGCCCGAGCAAGGAGAGACCCTGTTGTTGTATTTGTCCGTGTCAGATCATGCTCTAGGGGCAGTTTTGGTCCAGGAGTGCGCTGGAAAATAACACCCAGTTCATTATGCAAGCAAACATCTACCTGACGCAGAGACCAGATACAAAGCACTGGAGAAGCTCGCACTGTCACTGATAGCCACATCCCGAAAGTTAAGACCCTACTTCGAGGCGCACCCTATCAAAGTGGTAACTTCGTATCCACTTCGAACCGTGTTCTCAAAACTTTGTCTCTCAGGAAGGTTGTTGAAGTGGGCGGTGGAGATCGGAGGCTACAGACTCAAGAACAAACAAGGACAACGATATAATCTCAAGCACTCGCAGATTGTATAGAGGAATTCTCGACCAACCTCCAGCAAGAAGCAGAAAAGGAAATAGCATATCTAGAAGCATGGGAATCGATCAAAGAACCATGGGTGCTGCAAGTTTATGGGTCAAGCAACATGCATGGTGGTGCACGTGTAATTCAACACACAAACCACATTAAATTTTCAATCCAAGGTCCTTTCGAATTCGCTCTATCAGATACTATTTACTTGTTAGGGAAGTGTTATAGCTAGGCAAATTAATATCGTTGAGTTTTTGTCTAAATTCCTAGTGCAAAATTAAACTAATTACATCCATACTTAAACAAACAATCAACTTCATTATGCATACAATGCAAATTCAAACAATACTTCAATTTGTAGTAACAATGGTAGAACAAGTTTCACAAGTGCTCAAATGAGTAAGAACGGATGTTGATAAGAACTTAGGTGTGATCCACTTGAGTTGATCTATGATGCAAACATATTTAATTCCTAGAAGGATGGACTATTACCCTACACTAGCCAACCCCCAGTCATGGTGAATCGACCGTTGATGACACTGGGAACCTCAAACAGCTACGTTATCGGATCCTAGACCACTCCTAATAGCACGTAAATCATCAGCCTATGCCCTATCTCCGCACAGGGATTGGATCAAGGAACACAAGAACTCACACTATTCACGACACTCCTTTCCGCATGTTGGCTGCAAAATTTGTATCAATTAACACCTAGGCTATTACCTACATCTAGGTGCATGTGAACAAGCTATAATGTGATTCAATCTCAAATAGGAAAGTAAACAAACATAATTCAACCTAGTTTCTCACACCTTAATTCAAATCAACATCCAAGGAAATTTAGAATTCCATACCTCTCATGTTCAACATTACAATATCCAATTGAAAGTAAAACATTACAAGAGATAGGTTTGAACGAATTTCTTCCCCTAAATTGAGCACTTTGATCTTGATCTACCGCATTTGATCTTCAATTCCTCTCCAAGGATGGTGGATTAGCTCTTGATCCTCTTGGATTAGGATGGAGTTTTGATGGAAGATGGAAATTGGGGAGAATTCTAACTTGATCTAATGGAAAAATAGCAAAAGTCCCTTAAAATGTCGAATTTCCCCCCTTTTATAGACGAGCAAACAGACCCTCGGATCACCCGAGCCAAAATTGGATCGCCCGGGACAGTTTGAAAACCGAAAAAATGCTCAAATCGCGATCTAGCTTGGTCGAGCTTGGCCTCTGAACCACCTGGCTCGATCGAGCAAGGCAGGGTCGGCCGAGCTTGGCCTCTGTCCGCCATGGCTCGATCAAGCTCGGTTTGGCTCGGCCAGGCGAACTCTCCGAAACCCGGCCTGCTCCTTCCCTCTGTGCCGCTCGGTAGATCCTGCTTCCATTTGACTCTCGGCTCGGGCAATTTTCCTCCAAAACTCAACCAAAAGTGTTGTTTTATGCTCAAAACTCAACCTAAACCATTCCAAACACAAAAACATGAAAACACAACCAAAGAACAACAAAAACATATGATATGGGAGTAAAATGGACACAAACATACAAGTTCACACATCAAAAAATAGGTCATTTTACGCACATGTCACATGGAAAACGGCGCTGGCATAAAATTAATGAGTCCTTGGGGGGAACAGTTCGAACGGGCTATCCGACTTAACTTTGAGGCAACAAACAATGAGGTAGAGTACAAGGCCTTGATAAGACGGATGCAACTTGCAAGAGAACTCAGCGTTCGTCGTTTGCAAGTTCAAGGTGACTCGCTGATAAGTTCGTATTTTTACTAACTTATCAATGAGTTCTTTGATTGTTTTGGGTGTTTTTAGAGCATTTCACTTGTATTATCGTGCATGGAATGGCTTTTGTGCTTTTAATGTTTGTGGTAATGTATTGTGCAGGTTTTAGGGTTGAAAGCAGTAAAGATACGAAAGAAGTTTGGGCTCCAGGTCTACGTCGATCTGGACTTGTGTCGATCGACGTAGCACATTTTGAGGAGCGATCAATGCAGACCCGCAGACAGCCACTTTGCACCGATCGATGTACACTTTGCGTCGATCGACGCGACTCCCTCAAGTACATCGATCGACGTATGTTTGGGGGTGAAAATTTTTGGGGGGATGAGGATGATGGTAAAGGGAAACATTTTTATTGCTTTTTATTTTATTTACTGCTTTATGTTTTGATGCATTCTAGGTAGGAGTCGTGTCTAAAATTGTTGCATAGTATTATTTGTTTTTAGGAGCTTTGAACCTAGGACAGTCAGAACTATATTGATTATGTTGGTTTTTAAGAATGTGACCGGTCCTCCTCTGAATGAAAACAGTTGATTTATGATTGATCGTTTGCGGATATGGAATGAGAATTTTATGTGATAGAGTAGTCAATGATAGGAGCTACTTGCTTGATGAGTTGATCTTTGAAGTGTGAATTATGCATGATACCTGTTGAATTGGATAATTGTTAAAGAGTAACAAAAATTTAAACCCTATGTGAGAATTTGAGCCTCCTTTTTCGTTTGATGAGAGACATGGTTTTTAGCAATAACTTCCTAGAATTTGACGAGTTTCTCTCTTGAGGTTGCATTAAGTGTAGTAATAGGGTGAAAATTATTTTAAGCATGTTCTTTCATAGCCCATCTCCCATACACTAACCCTTAATCTCCACTCGTAGCCCATTTAAGCCTTGAATGAATTTTCTTTGATTAGAATGGTTGATAAATGAGAGGAATAGATTTGTTGGAAAATGTGGATCGTTGGGACATTGATGTGAGTTTGTTGGGAACTAAAAAGGAAAAAATATAATAAGTTCCATGTGTTAAAATGAATGAGGGTACCCATAAGTGAAATAGAAAAGAGTGAACATGAGTGAAAGAAAAATGTGTTTTGAGTTCACATCTATGATTCCAAAAAAAATGAGTGAGAAGGGACCCTTGAAAAAATGATGAGAAAAGAAAAAAAAACAAGTGAGTGAGAAAATGATAAGTAATGTGGTTGTGGTATTGTTGATTGTGAGGTCGCTTTGATGTATTTTAAGTCTTTTAGCCAAATATATCCCACCTTTTAGGTAAGCCACATTACAACCAAAATAAAGACCTATTTTATTCCCTGAAAAGCTTTAATAACGAGCAGTGGAGAGATGAGAAACTTGTCAAACTTATGGTGAAGTGAGCTATACCCTTGAGTGAGGGAAACACAAAACCGTAAACCTTTGAGCGATGAGTGCAAATACTGCCCTAGGAGGTTCCTCTTCAATGATTTGATAATTTAGATTGTGTTGGATTTCATGATTTATGTGGATGAGTGATGCTTGGATACTAAAGGAGCTTGTGAGGCATTGACACTTGTATCTGCAGGAGATTTGAATTCTTGTCTGTGACTTGATCAAGGACGATCAATAGTTTAAGTTTGGGGGAGTTGATAAGTTCGTATTTTCACTAACTTATCAATGAGTTCTTTGATTGTTTTGGGTGTTTTAAGAGCATTTCACTTGTATTATCGTGCATGGAATGACTTTTGTGCTTTTAATGTTCATGGTGATGTATTGTGCAGGTTTTTGGGTTGAAAATAGTAAGGATTCAAAAGGTGTTCGGGCTTCAAGTCTACGTTGATCGACATGGACTTGTGTCAATCGACATAGCACGTTTTGAGGAGCAATCGACGCAGGCTCGATGCAGACCCACAGACAGCCACTTCACGTCGATCAATGTACACTTTGCATCGATCGACGCGGCTCCCTCAACTACGTCAATCGACGCGTATTCTGCGTCGATCGACGCGGTTCCGTAAATCCCAAGATCTGATCCTATTTGAAGATTTAGATACATCTAATTCTAGATACTATATGATACATCGACCACCACTGTAAAAAGCCTTGTAAATTGGAGTTTTAGGGACATGCCATCTTTTAGAGTTCAGTTTTAGAGATTCAACAACAGCAATTGTGTTTTATTTTTGAAGACATATTTTTGTGCAACTACTGTAGAAATCGGGGCATCAATTTCTACATCCAGTTTATGATTATACAATTCGGGTTTTATCTATTCTTCATAATCTCTACTATGAATATGTGTAACTAAATTCTTTTCAGATTCTAGGGTTTCGAACTATCAAGTATGCATGTTTGATTAATTAAATCAATTTTCCTTTCCCATCGTAGTTTATGAATTATGTGCTTAATTTATAATTTTAATTTGCTGGCCACATCTTAGGATTAATTAGTTGAGAATTAGAGACTAAAAAGTAATAATTTTCAATGGAAAGAGTATTCCTAATATAAACTAATTTCTTGTCTGAAAAGAGGGAAATAGATTATAGGAATAGATCTGTAGGGCTTTGGAGTTAACTAAATTATTCTCAAGACTGAAAGGATAAGAGATATTTGGTTAATCTACTTTGTGAATTGTCTAACCGAGAGATTCATAATAATTTTCTGATATTTCAATATGATTAGGAATTAAATTGGAATTGATCGATTTACCATTGTATGTAATACTTGATAGGTAGAAATCCCTGGAATCTGTGTTTCTCATATTTGAACTCGCAAAGCTTTTCTATTTTTTGTTTCAATTTAATTGCAAGTTATTTCAATTTTCAAAATCTACCAAAACCCAAAATTTGAGTTTTCCTAACCAGTATTTCAAGAAACTACATCTTAATACATAAGATTTTCGTTATTTCATTCCTATGGGATTCGATAATTTTATTTGCCGCTATATTATTAGCATTAGCTAAATTGCTAGTTAAAATAATTAGCGATCAAATTTTGGCGCCGTTGTCGGGGAGTGAACGGAGTATATTTTACTATTAATTATGTGATTGAGATAATGAAATAAGTTGTAATTTTTGCGTTCCCATTAAATTTTTGTACAATTTTTTTGTATCGATTGACGTGAGTTTTGTATCTGTGTCGATCGACAACGTTCTGCATCGATCGACACAATTGTTTTTCCCAGCTTTTTAAATTTTCTATTTCGTTTATTTATGATTTCACGAGCCAGTGGAAAGAAGCCAATGGATTACGACCCAAAAATCGAAGCCACTTTCCGAAGGAAGAACCGCAGAAAGAATCAAGAACCAGAAAGCTCGAGTAATCAACCATTAATGGTTGAAAACGTGCCACCACCGGTGGAACCACCGCCCCCACCACAACTAACTCCAGAGGAACAAGCTGAACTTGTTTGAGAAGTTCAAACTATGAGGGCGCAACTGCAGCAGCTGAACCTTGAGAGAAACAACCAGAACAACCGGCATCTTCGTCGCAACCCACTTTTTTAGGATGATCCTGAAGACGACGAGGAACCTCTAGAGGAACATGCTGATCATGAAAATGAGGATGTCATTCAGAAAAGGTACCGTCCTCGATTTCAGGAGACAGACTTCAGGATTGGCATCAATGCCAATAACTTCGAGCTGAAGTCCGGATTGATGCAGATGGTATAACAAAATCAATTCGGTGGAAGAGCTACCGAGGATCCATATGCTCACCTCGACAAGTTCATACTACTCTGCAACACTGTCAAGATCAACAGAGTCAGCCAGAGCGCGATCTGAATGCGTCTGTTCGCATTCTCTTTGCGTGATGAAGCGCAGTCATGGTTTTCTGCACTGGACAAGAGCAGCATCAGCACATGGGCAGAGCTGAGGAACGAGTTCCTAGAGAACTTCTTTCCCCCTAGCGCCATCAGAAAGAGGCGTAAGGAGATCACACGGTTCGCTCAACGGCCAGTTGAGAGCTTCTACGAGACATAGGAGCGCTATAAGGAGTTGCTGAGATCTTGTCCTGGACATGGACTGTCGTTAGGCAAGCCGGCCAAGACTTTCTACGAGGGGTTGAACGACAAGACCATCAAATTGGTGGATGCTACACTGAGAGACACAATTATGTCAAAAAGTGGTAAGAGGGCCATGGAGTTCTTCCAAAAGATAGCTAACAACAACCACTAGTGGTCTTCAATTCGCCATCGGCCTGTGAAAGCTATGGAGAAGGTCATGATAAGTGCGCTATTTCGTTCACTTATGTATGTATTTTTAGGGTGTTTTTAGTAGATTGTAGTGTGTTTACTCCG
>JAPKLW010003730.1:0-29119 GCA_026898455.1 Plectranthus barbatus
ACAATAAAAAAATAGTGAGACCGTCTCTCAGGAGACCAACTCCTTTTAATTATTTATTATTTTTATATTACTTTAGATATTTTTTATTTATATTTTTTATTTGTATAAATAAAAATACTTATTATAATAAAAATATTTAAATAATAAATACATCTATTAATAAATAATTATGGTATAAAGTAAATTAAATTTAAATAATTGAAATAATAAAAATTGCCGATGGTGTATAGTAAAAAGATTTAATTATTACGTCTATTAAATTTATATTTAATTATTAAATCTAAATTATACACCTATATGAATTGTATTTTGATTTAAGCTTAAATAAATAAAAAAAACTTCAGCATAAAATATACTAAAAATATAAGTTAAAACAAATTTAGCTGACAACGTCAAGATTTTCAATAATAATAATAATAAATAAATAAAATAATAAGTATATTATAAACTGAATTTTTTAATTCATTTAATTTTTAAAAACTTCGAACCGTACAATATTTATGTAGAATTATAAATTTAATTTTTAGAGAGTCTAATATATTTAATACAATATAAAAAAATGTGTTGTCGATTCATCGAGTGGCCTCATATCCAATATCGAAATTTTAATATTGTGAAAATTAGATTTAAGTCTATTTCTTAATATATATAGAAAAGTAGTTAATCTTTGACATAAAAATAAAATATTGAATTTAGAAAAATGGGTAAAATTAATATACTTAACTATTGTTTATAATTATATATGAACGACTGATAAGCTCATAATTATACTCACTTATCTATATTTTTCTCCTTTGTTTCAAGTGTTTTACATTATGTTTTTACTTATTTCTGTGCATGAGTCTACTTTAGAGGGTGTTATGCCTTTGATGGGTGAATTTTGCAGGTTTTAGGCCAAATTCATTGAAAACCCGTACCGAAAGCAGATGATGTTCAAAGGAACAGTCACGACTTCTTCCACAGATAGAATCTGAGCTAATGGAGCACATGGATGGAAAGATCTTTGAATTAGCTTTCCAACGCAACTGGAATCGGGTCAATCGGAGTTCGGGAGAGGAAGTTATGGCCAAAACCGTGAGACTGCGCAGACAGATGCATCCGTGTCGAGAGACAGGATTTCTGTCGACCGACAGGATTCCTGTCGATCGAAATTCCCTCTGTCGAGCGACACAGAAGCCCGAAAAAGCTATTTTGGGCCTGTTTTGGCAGTTTTTGCTATTTTGACACAATACTCAAATTATGTCTTTTTCCCCCTCTATAAATTAGAACTTTCAGGCACGAAAATCATACATCTTTTATGCATTATTTTACATTGAACTTTGGAGTTTTTCAAGACATTCAAGGTTCCTCTTTATTTGTAAGTTCTTTAATAATATGTTTGCTTTAATTCTAGTCATGTTTTGTGGCTAGAACCCTAAACAGGTTCTAGGGTTATGATTTCTTTTCTGATGCATGTCTAATTGATATCAACTCATATAGCATGGATTAATTCTCTGATTTAATTTAATAATCTAGATTAAAAGAAGGACCGAGAGGTGAATTGAGATCTAGGTTTATAGTTAATAATTGATGGATCGAGAGATGAAAATTATTAACAGGAAGAGGGAATTAATTGTGTTTGTTTTCTGTCTCAAAAGGAAGAAACTTGCATAGGAATTAATTAGATAATTATTGAGATTAATTAATTTGGTGTTCTTGAGACCGAGAGGAGATAGTCACTAATTAATAATCTAGGATTTAATTGCCTGACCAAGGAATTTAATCCACAAAAATCTATGTTTTCCCCATTGCTGAGTTGATTGATATTTACATGTTGATGATTAGATTATCTGCCCTAGGATCTGTGCTCTCTTTAATTGTTTTAAAACCCCTTTATTTTCTACAATTGTTATCTTTAATTTCCAAAACAAAACCCCAGTTTTCCAATTTCCTCAAACATCTATGTTCTAAAAACTATGACTAGTACTTTAGGTTTTTCATTGCACATTCCCTGTGGGATCGACCACCCTTGGGTGTAAAAATATTATTTACTTAACCGCTTTACTGCAGTTATCAACGACCTATTAATGTTTTGGCCGGATTTAATATGGTAATTTACATTTTTTTAGCTTATTATTTTAGCTAAAAATAATACTCCCTCCGTCCCGGTGAAGTAGTCCCTTTTCTTTTTGGCACGGGAATTAAGGGTTGTGAGTGTAGTGGAATTAATATTTTATTGGTGAGTGTGAAAAAGGTTGCCATTTTAGGAAAATGGGACTATTCTATGGGACAAACAAAAAAGGAAAGTGGGACTACTTCAATGGGACGGAGGGAGTAGTAAGTATGATTTTTTAGCTCATACTAATTATATTAAACATTTTCATTTATAAAAATTAAAATTATAAATAATAAGTATCTAAAATAATATATTAATAAATAAATAATTAAATAACTAAGATAAAATGATAATACAAATATATTCTCTCTCTCTTAATTAGGGTAAAACAGTTATTTTTTAAGTTGAAGGGTTGAAGTGAACCAATTTTAAAAATTAAAAGGCTTAATTGAGCCAAATAATCAAGTAGAGGTTAAATTGTTCCTGTCAGAATAGTCGAATGGTTAAATTGACCCTTATCCCTAAAATATAATTACGAACCTCTTAAAATTTTGTCATCACATTAATTTACAACTTTTTTTACTCTCTATTTGTTTTAAACCTCTCACTCAAATTTCTCACTATTTTCTTATATATATATATATATATATAGGTGCACTATGGTGGAAACCACCTCTTAGATGTGAAATAAGACTTGATCTTATCCATTGATTAAGAAAATTGACGCTCCAGATATATTTTTGAGCTGTGAAAATTCGCTGCAATAATAGAAGAAAAAAGTTGCAGAAAAGGGTTTTTTAGTAAATGTGACGCACCTTTTAACTTCTCATATCTTACCCTCGATTTTATTTGCTAAAATTTCGGAACAGTTTTACTGCATAATTTTATCGAATTCGCTGCAGTATTAAGAGATAAAAGTTGCATTATTAAGAGGAAGAAATTGCATTACGTAATTTTTTTAAAATCAAAATTATATATGCACGATTTTTAGCCCCTAATTTTGTGGAATTTGAATTCTAAAATACTACATTTCAAAATTAAATTATATTTGTTACCTAATTAAATGGGATTGGTTCTCTGAATTATAGTATTTCAAAATTAAAATCTGCAATAATTCAAAATAGAGAAAGTTTTGTAAATAATTAATATTAAAAAACTCTTTATGTGAATTGGAATTAGCAGAGTACTGCAACTATTATATCGTTATACTGCACATTTACAGGCGTAAAATCTGCAATAATTCGAAATAGAAAAAATTTTAAAAAAATAATTAATATTAACAAAGCTCTTTATGTGAATTCAAATTATCAGAAATACTGCAACTATTATATCTTTATTCTGCACATTTACAGGCGTAAAATCTGCAATAATTCAACATAGAATTTTCTT
Organism: Plectranthus barbatus; assembly: GCA_026898455.1. NCBI lineage: Eukaryota > Viridiplantae > Streptophyta > Magnoliopsida > Lamiales > Lamiaceae > Plectranthus > Plectranthus barbatus. Next base: position 3,485 of record JAPKLW010003730.1, read on the forward strand.
TTAAAAAAATAACTAATCTTAACAAAACTCTTTATGTGAATTCAAATTATCAGAGTACTACAACTATTATATCGTTATACTGCACATTTACAGGCGTAAAATATGCAATAATTCAAAACTAAAAAAGTTTGAAAAATAATTAATATTAAAAACAACCAAAAGGATCGTCGACAGAAATTACACAACATATAAAAAAGAAGAATATCTTTAATCCGAGCAGCAGAGCAGCCGAGCTCTCGTTCCCGTCGCCGGAGGAGGGCCCATCGACGCTCCGATCGTGTCGTCGTTCAACGACATGAATCGCCTCTTCTGGACGTCGTGGACCGGCTGCGCCACCTCAAAGTCACGCAGGAAGGCATCCAACTCCCAACCATCGTGGTGTTGACGCCGTGCAGATGTTGTTGTTGTTGCTCTAGCCGTCGTCGATGCAGATCCGTTTGTGTTGAATACAAAAAATAAATTTCAAGCGACTTGATAGATAAATCTAGGAAAACTAACGTAAGAAATATAGGAGATGATTTAGGAGTTGTTATGGAAATATGGAAAATGAAATCTCGTAAGATATTTTTAAGGAACATTTATATTAATTGCGAAATTACAAAACCAAAAATACCCTTAGAAAATAATAAAAAAGGAATATAAAATATAGAATATATAATAAGTTATTTAATCATGGCCCTTCAAATAAAATAATGAATGGATTAAAATTGTTCTTATCTCTCATCTGGGAGATGGTTCACATATGATTACAACTCTATATATATATATATATATTTAATAAAGATATTTTAAGGTTTTGCGCGAGCAGAACTGGGATATAATTTTCCAATGTATGTTTGTTTTGTTTCATGTAGTTTTACTAAATTTTTTGAGAATTTAAACCATAAACCTTTCAAAACTCATCATCATATTCGTCGAATGACTCGATATTTTATGATGTGACTCGATATCTTATGATATCGAGTGGTCGACATCATAAAATATCGAGTCATCGGATGACTCGAGTGACTCAAAAATTTAATCCGGAAGACTCGAAAATTGATACATTTTGAGTCTTCTGGCTTAAATTTTTGGGCCACTGAAAAATTCAAGCCGGAATTTTCAGTCTTCCGGCGAGAAACTCCATTTTTTCCGATAAATAAGTGCATTTCACCCTTTTTACCCAAAAATCAAACTAAATAATGCTAAACATATAAAACTTAAAAAAAAAAAAAAAAACAAACAAAAACAAGCGAATAAACAGCATTTACAGACTTAAAATTTGAATTCAAACAAAAAAAAATTGTGAAATATCGACAGAAATCAGGGGAATAAAGAGAGTACATGTGGGTTGTGTTTGCCGGCCATGATTCTTTAAATTATGGAGCTTAAATCGGCTTGATGGAGTGAGTTTGGCGGTGAGGGCAAGAGTTCGAGTGAGAGAGAAAGAGAGGGGTAGGTGGTGGGGTAATAAAACCAAAAATAATTTAATATTAAATTAATAAAAGTTTTGATTTTTTAGTAAAATATTTGATTATCTTTCCAATCATTTAAAAAGTAGCTATAAAACTTATACATTTACAACAGTGGCTTTAAAATTATCTTTTTATTGGCTGTAGCTATTTAAATTTTGCCCCATTCAAGAACCTAAAATTTATGTAACTTTTTTTTAAAACAAATTAAACTTTGTATAATTTTGTCCCATTATTATTTTTTCTTTTTAGAAGATTAAAAGCATTAATTGATGGACCGATAATTGTATTGTAGGTGGCGAAGGGACTAGAAAATGGAATATGGTTGTGTAAAATATAATAATTTTGTAAGTATGAATTGTGTGGAAGCAATGGAATAGTGAAAATGGGGTTTATTAAAGAAAGGGTTAGAAATTCCCATGTCATGTGATTTTCATACTAAATTAATTTTGTTTTGAATTAGCTGACAACGCCGTCGACTGTCCACCTGTCCCTCTCTACTTGTGTGTATGCATGTTGACTCCCCCTCCCCCTCCCCCACTGTCTGTCTGCTTGCGAGGTGGTCCTCTCCTTGCAGAGAGAGAGAGAGGGGGGGTAGTAGGGTGGTCCGGTGAGGCAGGCTGAGATACTGCACGCATATGTATTGCTTTGGGAGCTCAACTAGGTTTGTTTTGTCATTTCTCATCTTTAATCATAACACAACAATCACTTTCCTTTCTCCTCTCTCAGAAACCAAAATAAAAGGAAAAGGCCATCCATAAATAAGACTTGCCACTTCATTTATTGATGTATGTTTGTAGGCAGTGACAAACAGTAAGAAATGTCAATGTTTTAGAGAGCAATATCAAAAAGCAGTGATGTGCAGCTGCTATAACATAATGTAGAGTAGCTAGTAGTTTTGGGACCAATTTGCATCGCTTCCAACTCTAGGCATTCCTGTGTTTCCCTTGCGAGACTCGGCGTCCACCTTAAAGGTTAGACCACATACTTCCCCCGAGCTGTCCACTCTTGGCACTGCCTTCAGTTCATTAACAGGATGCTCGTAGCTCCGCAGACCCCCGGAAGATGTGTAGAAGCATCCTGTTTCGTGGAAGGAGCAAAAAGATTCATCAGCTAATGCTACAAATCCATATTCATTCATGTAGTAGCCTTGAACCATAATTTGTAGGAAGGCAATCTATTAGTAATATGTAGCCTATGATTTTACACCTGTATAATCACTCATGAGTCATGACCAATTAAAGCAAGCATTAAGAATGATGCAGGTTTCTGATTTTCTCCCTCCTTTCAAATATGTAGTATCCATCTTGCTATGATCATTAAGCCCAAGTTACAATAGGTAGGCTCAAAGATTAGCAACTCCCAAGAATACTACCATTCTCTATCTTTACTAGTGAGATGCCTGCTACGGCCTATGAATCACTAATGACTGCACATTTCATCATTCAGCACTATTCAATTTGTATCCCACTAGGGAAGGATGCTATAATCTTCGAAAAGATCCTCAAATGATAATTCTTAATGTTTAAACAGCATTATAAGTTCTCTTTGATTAATGAGGATCAGCTCCATATACGTATTCATGGTGTATAAAATGATAATCCGTAATGCAAGAAAGGCCTACATTCAAGAAATGACAAAAATGCAAAGAAAGTAGGCAACATTTGAACTAATAGCAATGATACCTTTGGGAAATGGAGCAAATGTTTTGCCACAACCTTGCTTCACAACTTCTCCATCAGTAGAAAGAACAAGATGGCCATCCGCATCAGTCCCCCAAAAGAAGGGCACACTTCCATCAGCATCCTGTATCAAGAATTCAGATTTCACTCAACCTCAAAAACATGACACCAAGATATCAATGATGAAAATGATCAGTTCGTGCAAGACTCAAGAATTACTCACAGATGCGACAAATGCGTTGTTTGAGGCACTATCAAAGAGAATGAACGCAAACTTCCCTTGAATATCTCTCACTACTTGATCAGCGGGATAAGGGCCTCTGTCCCTCAAAGTCCTGTAAGCCTCAATTATGATGATTACCTCATTTGCTGTCTTGTTTAGCCCATACTGCTGCTTCAGATGAGCAACATTTTCGATGTGGCCTTCGAACAAGCAGAATATGTCATCCACGACTCCGAAAAGTCTATAAGATTACCACCACAGGCACACAAAATTAGAAAACCAACAGTAGATTAAGTTACAAAACAGCCACACAGAAAAATGAGAGGTACCAGAAAACACACAGAGAAAGAGATTAACCGTGATCAAGTCCATATCCTGAAGAACTACTAATGATCGAACCAACAAACTCAATAGGGAAAAAGTAGTTTCAAGAAATCTTGCAAATGAGAACAAGCAAAGCAAAAAAAGTGTGCTTAAAGTAGACCAGCCCCTCACACTCGCACAATCTCATGCAGAAATCCTAACCGATTGAGAGCTGTCTAACATATATTTTCACAGAAGCAGGGATCACAGAAAACACCCTTCATCAAGTACAATCTATGGCTAAGATTAAACAACACAATAACCCTTAGATGAAAAAGTAAACCCACTCACTCTCTATCCAAGGCTTACTAAGCTATTACACAAAACACAAGCATATAACTATCAGATCAAGGAGAGAACCCACAGACCCAAAATAACCCAACTTCAGGAACAAAGATAAACATTGATATCCAATCTTTTATTACTCCTTAATTTCGTACCATTCAACAATGTCGTAAAACGAATCAAATCACCAACTCTCTTCACGAAAACCAAATCAATACTTCCAACAGAAAAGGGGAGAAAATCAGAACCTTGGAAGCAAAGGGCTCTGTCTGTCGGATGAGTAGGCCATAAAGCCGGCAGAAGCGAGGTTGATGACGACGGAGCCCGGGTGTACGGACGAGAAATAGGTGGCCAAGAATGCATCTTTGAGTGCAGGGATCGATTCATTCTGTGGGTTCTGCGCCAATGCATCTGGGCTTTTCGCCGTTGATTTGTCGAAAACAGCCAACATCTTTCCTCTTTTCTGTATTACGCGAGCGACGGAGAGATGATCGAGAAATGTGATGCGGTTGATATGAAATGAAGATGTTTATTAAAGTTCTAATCAACAGTTGGTATAAATTAAGGGAGGGAGGTATTATGCTGGGTTTGTGGTTTGACGGAAATACCCTTTGTTCAATATATTATTGAAAAATTATGGGATCTAAAAAAAATCAAAGTTATTAGAATTTACGATTTGATAACACTACTCAATACTTATTTAGTACGATCGCAAAGGAAAATGATTATTAAATATTGGAGAACCCTTCTTGGATGGTGGAGATATGAGGTTGTCCGGCGAGGGCACTATGGTCTTTTCAGGTAAAAATGGCTAAAGAAAGTGTAAGAGCTTATCCAATTGCGTGGCAACAGCGAAGAGACAAGAAGCAGTCAGAGAGAATTAGATATAGAAGTCAGCTTTACATTAATGGACACAAATTGAGGCTCACAACTTTTAAATAAAATTGGCATTGTTTTAGCGGTCTTGATTTTCATACAAAACTGCATTGATTATTTGGCTCCAATCCATGACGCATCATCTCTTTCTTTATCTTTTGAATATAGTATTAGAATTTTCTCGATTGTGCCACTTTCTTCTGTGTGGTAGGGCCCCTAGGAGATGCCAAATATCAATCTTTTTTCTTGTAATTTATTGTATGTTTAGAAATCGATGAGAAAATAATTTCACATTTAGAATCAAGATTTGCTATGTGGTTGTATATGGAATAAAACTAGTACAATTTGGTTATGCAGAAACAATCCCTTGTGCAGAATTTGTGGATTCCATTTGTTGGGACCTTAAACTCAAGATTTTAGGTGAAGAACAGTTATAAGTTTCTCAATCTACGGACATTTTCTACAACCATGTGAAACTAGATGTTTGAAATCCATGAATCTAGAAACTGAGCTGTTACCATAGCTTCATTTCTCCATGGAATGATGATGATCCTCTCCATTTATCAAGATTTTAGGGTGTTGTTTCTGTTTCAAGTTTCAAGAGAAACTTGTTAGAAATGAGGATTACAGAATCTGAGATACACAAGTGAATGCCGTTGAAAATACTCAAACAAAGCACGAAAGACAACTAAAGAAATAGATAGAAATGTTGCAGCCGAGTCGAGAGGATCTCTTCCCGCAAGACAGATTACGCCTCCGTAGTGCTCGGAAACAGGCGGTCTGTCCCCAAAGGTAAAACGGCTTCGTCTCGGTCGAGGCACCACCGCAGTCGACAGAGCTCCGGCGAACAGGAATGGAGCAGGGCAGAGTTGGCAAGTGGAAAATCTCAGGTGAAAAGCAACAAAAATTCTCAGGTGGAAAGCAACAAAAATCTATATTCGGAAGTGATGTTGTATGTTCCTGAGGATGCCTATTTATAGGCAGTCCACCACCTGGGGAGCGTGCTGGAGACTTGAAGACCGACGGCGGTTACGACGTGTGTCTCCCGGATCGGACGGTTACGGCGCGCATGTCTCGGGAACGTGCTGGTTGAATTCCAGCACGTTTCTGTAACCCCCGCAGACATGTCATGTGCTGACATGTTCGCCATGTCACGCACACGTGTGCTGTGTGCTCCAGCTGTACGACCGGGCCAGATAAGCAAGCTCAGTCAACCCGTTGAGTCACCAAAAAGATAAGGCACTTTCGGGCCAAGCCCAAACCCGAAGCCCGAGGCCCAATTGCCAAGATCCAAGTCCGGGACCGGGGCATGGGCGCAGGCCGAGGCGAGGCAGGGCGGGCGGCGGCGACGCGTAGGAGCACGGGGCTGTCATACGACACCCCTATTACACACTTGTTATTACATGGTTTAACCACTTAGGTATTTAAACCTTGATAAGTATGTTTAATTAACCAATGTGGGACATCGTTAATTAACTAACTAATATGCCCATATTGCTTTGTTATGCGTGCCACTTCGAGGATCGATTTCTCACTCACCGGAATTCGGTTTTGAGAAAATAAATATACTACGCTTATCTACTCGCGACGTACTTCGACCTCGTAATATTTAATTACAACAAAATTAAATATTTCTGCACGAGTAATTAACTCGAACTTGTCCGGATTCCAACAAAACTTACAGTCAAGATTGTTCTACTGGACTGATTCATCAATGCAGCTACTAAATCTTTCAACCACTCTTTTTTGGACATATATATCTATATATTATGTCTTAATTGTGAAGCGAATCTAGGAATGGTTGGCCGGTCTCTGTCAACAAAATAAAATATTTATATGAAAAACAAAATGTCATTTTCATTTTCAATTTCATGTATCACACTATATGAAGGGTGGAAGAAAAGAGGTCTGGCTGGTGAGGTGAGATCAAGTTAGAGAAGAATGGAGGTGAATTCTGGGATTCAAGTGCCAAGACTGAAATTGGGATCCCAAGGTTTGGAGGTAAAGTAAATACAGTAGCTTGTTTCCCATTTTCAACCTTGAATCTATGCGTGCATACAATCTTCTCATCTGCATAATGGAAAGTAATTTGTGATATCAAGATTCAAGAATACAAAGTAGGATGAAATGAATGAAGCAGAATTTGATGTTGTAGGTATCTAGAGTGGGGTTGGGCTGCGGCTGTCTGTCAGGCATACTGAATGATCGCCTCTCCGACGAAGCCGGAGGCGCCATACTGAAAGAAGCCTTCAACAGCGGCATAACTTTCTTTGACACTGCTGATCTATATGGTGGAGGCCACAACGAGATCTTGATTGGCAAGGTGACAGCTAACTGCCAAAACAAGAATTCTTTGTTCCCTTTTTCTTTTCTGTTTGTTACTGTGATTGCTGCAGGCTTTGAAAGACTTGCCTCGAGAGAAAGTTCAGCTAGCAAGTAAATTCGGCATTACTATGGCCGACGACATGAGCCAGGTTGAGGTGAGGGGAGACCCCAAATATGTGAGGCAATGCATTGAAGGCAGTCTTCGGAGGCTGGATGTGGACTACATCGATCTGTATTATCAACACCGTATCGACAAAACTCTGCCAATAGAGGAAACTGTGAGTATCATCAAATCACACTCATTTTGAGCACCATAGACATTTTAGGTGCTCATCTAGCTTCCCTTATGTCTGGTTGAAGATGGGGGAGCTGAAGAAGCTAGTGGATGAGGGGAAGATAAGGTACATCGGGTTGTCGGAAGCGAGTGTTGACACGATCAAGAGGGCGCATGCTGTGCATCCGATCACAGCAGTGCAAATGGAGTATTCTCTGTGGAGTCGTGAGATTGAGGAGGATATCATTCCACTTTGCAGGGAGCTTGGGATTGGTGTAGTGGCCTATAGCCCTCTAGGCCGTGGATTCTTTGGTGGAAAGGGAATGGTGGAGAGCCTGCATTCTCAGAGCCTTCTGGTAATTCTTGAATACTAGAATTTCACCCGTGCGTTGCACGGAAATATTATATTATATATTGTAATAAAATATTAGGTTATACAAATGATTATAAATATATATTATATATAGCAGTTGTGTACATTAAGGTTTTTAATAAATAAAATAAAATCATACATTATAAATTTTAAAAGATTTTCTTGATATTATTATAAATTTAAGTTTCTTGTATACAATAAAATTTGGTATGGTCCATATTTTTTAAAAGTAATTTATGTATATAAGGTATAACTGTAAGAATTAGTTTATAAAAATTAGTATTGTGTTTAAAATACTTTTATTATTTAGATGGGTGTTATAGGGGTGAGAGTGTAATTTTCTCTAGGATATAGTAGTGGAATACAACACATCATTTAAAACTTTACAGTCACTCAAATATCTCCATAAGTTTTAATGTATACAAACTACTTTCATCACTTGCGCCCGAAGCTAGGTTTACAGATTTATATATTCTTTTTATGTTTATATCACGTATTAATGTGTTATTATACATAGAAAGATACTCAAATTAATTTTTAAAATTGATAGTCTCATGATATAATTACTCTATTTAAATGTATTTCAGATATATTGATGATAAAGTATTTCTCTATTAAGTTTGTTTTACAAAATAAAATTTATGAGATGATCACAAAATTATAATCATTTACATATGATAGCATTATAAAATATACTCATTCAGTCCCGCTTGATTAATCTCATTTTCCATTTTTGTCTATCCTGTTAGATTATTCTCATGTCTTAAAATAGAAATTAATTCATTCCCATCAATAAATTATTAATTTTACTACAATAAAAATATTGGTTATGAAAGTGAAATTACGATCATCCCTACATAAACATCAACTTCTTTTAATTAATAGCATTTCATAATTTGCATTCATATTAAATATTATTAACAAAAATTTTAATTAAATATTAAAATATTTCTCAAAGATTTATTAATTCGTAATATCTCAACATCAGCCTTTATTTCTTATTTCTTGTTTACAATTCGCCAATTCTCATATCTGTCATCTCATGTCATGTCATATATTTGTAATTCCCCATACTCCTTTTTTACCATAAAAAAGTTATTTCAAACCACAGTACCACCCACCACCGTCACATACCAAAACACACACACCCCCACTTCATTTTCATCACCGTGATTATTTATAAATTTCTCATAATCTCTAATTTGATCAAATATCTGAGTTTTGTTGCCTTAATCAAGCTATATAAAGTTGACTGAATTGTTGAAAATTAAACCAGATAAAATGAATTATTAATTTAGTAGATTTAAAATAAAAATTTTGTGAACATGATTTTAGTAAAATATTTTGAAGGTTATATTATCTATTGTTAATATTTCCTTTAGCTTTTGCGGTGATGAATTCTAGAATGATATTAAAATGTTTCAAGTCAATCCATTTTTTCACATTTGATTATGCATATAATCAAGCTTGCAGAAAATTTAATGTACATTTGTCTTTAAATTGACTAAAACTTCCTTGAAAGATTGAACACTAAAATAATGTTACCGAGTTTCGCTTTGAAGTGAAGTTTAACTCCTTCAGATTCGACTTTTATAATTTCAATTGCTCCATAACTTCTAATCACATTTTCTACCATTACCTGTTTCTCACATTTCTACTACCTACCCCAAAAACACCATTTTCTTCTCTCTAAGTTTTCATATCATCTTCATTCTTTATATCTATTAATGCTTCTCGTTTTCTCTCTTTTTCTTCTTTGCCGTCAGCACAACTCAGCGGAGTTAACCTACTGATTCCATTTCACAGTCCCGAATTCCGCAGATCCGTGGTGACACGGCGGAGTCAGCCTAGTGCTTTCGTTCACGATGAATCCCGGTAATGTCGTTGATGCTCGCCATCGATGTCAAGAAGTCATTGGATGAGCAAGAGCACCTTTATCTTAGCTTTCTGTCGAAAACTTCGAGCTTCTCAATGTTTTAATTAAGTTATAATTCATTCATTTAGTATTTATATGAGACGCTAGAATTAATTAAAAAGTAATTCTTGCATGTGAATTTCTTTATAGGTAGTGAGCGAGCATACTGCAACTCTTCAATGAAGGAATGCTTAGATTCTGCAGACAAAGTAAAGGATTCAATCTAATTACAAATCCTTGAGTTTATCTAAAAAAGTGGAAAAAGAGAGCCGCAAAATGGAGGAAAATATGTCTCTTGTATCTAGAAATCATAATTTAATTAAAAAAATCAGAAATTTACTCAATCGAAACCACAATGAAATCTGTACAATATTCATTTCTTTTTATAAAATCATACTTCATTTATTTTATATTTTCTTAAGATTGTAACACATGTATGGATATAAAATTTTTTGATGACGCGTGTGTCTGTGATTTTGACACCACACTTTTTCACCACCTTATCGCTTTCCGGCTCTTCCCAGCTTCCAATACTCTCCCCTACTTCAATCTCATTTGCAGTAGCACTCTCTCTTACTCTCGCCCTTCTCCCCATTTCTTTCTTTTTTGGATCTGCAAGTGAAAGAGCATACATAGTTGTTTGGAAATTTACCACATTTTGGCAGGCTCGTTCCGTGAGTGACCTTGACCTCTATGTGGGAGACATATCTTGATTTGACAGAGTTGTGGTGACAAAAATCTCGAACAATCCCACGGGTTAACTTAGCTAGAGCAGCCAGCGATGGTGCATGGATAGGAGCTTCAACGTTGACGGTGGTAGGAGTGCTTGATGCGATGTGGTGATTTTTCGCATTGTCATTGCTGTGATGGGGCGATGCTCTGGCGAGAATGCCTCGCGAATGCTTTCCATTATATTGCAATGCATCATGAATTTTTTGTTGGCATGATGTTGTGCTCTTGATAGTAAATATACTAAATAGACATATTTATAGATGAGTAATCGCTGTTAGTATGTGAGTTTTGAATTTCGAAATATCAAATTTTGAAATTTGAAATTATAGTACTAAACCATTAAATTTTAGTACTGTATATATTTCTTGAAAAATGGTGAGATTCTGATCTATGTTGCGTGTGGGGTCATATCTAGTTTACATTTTTAAAAAACACAGAGAAATGGAGTCGTATTTTCACAAGGGGTCATATCTAGTTTACATTTTTCAAAATCACAGAGAAATGGAGTTGTATTTCGTGTGAAAATGGGTATGGTCTGGAAAAATATATATTATATTATGTGCATGTGTTTTTATTTCGGCGGGATTTTTACCGCCATAGCTACAGTGATCCACGTCTCTGATTTAGTATATAGATAGATGTTTCCCACGTTGCTTGCTCTCCGCTGATGCCTCTGTTTTTCGTCGTTGTCTTCTCAGAAGCTGCACCCGAGGTTCACGGGGGATAATCAAGAAAAGAACAAAGATATATACACCCGGTTCGCTGGTTTATCAGCCAAGCATTCTTGCAGTCCTCCCCAACTAGCTCTGGCATGGCTTCTCCACCAGGGCGACGGCGTGGTTCCAATACCTGGTAAGGTTGAAGCTTTCTAGTTGGTTGTTGTTGTGTTCAGAAACTCCATCAGAGATGTTAGATAGTCTTCTCACATGTGGTTTCAGCGACGACAAAGATAGGAAACCTGAAAGCAAACATTGGGTCGTTGGCAGTGAAGCTGAAAGCAGAGGATTTGAAAGAAATCGATGCAGCTGTTCCTGTAGATGAAGTTGGTGGTGAAAGGGAGTATGACATATTTTCCAAGTATAAATATACGACGGCAAATACACCCTGTATAATATGACAATGTGCAGTTTAGACCATTGTCTCAAGATGCGTGTGGGTGTGGATGCAAGAAAACTGCAATAAAAATGATTATGCTCAATATATGCCTTGATCAGTTGAAATGGAAAGTTTTCTCTTATTCTTTACATTGGTAATCTAATGAAAAAAACCTATACACTCAGAGATATAAGTTTAAACCAATAAACCTTCTGCTATTTCTGTGTATGTACATTGAAATCGATCTCTTCAGCTGAATTCAGTTCAACAAAAATGGGTCTATGCTTGAAGAGCTTCTTCTTTCAGGTCACTGTTTTGTAGCTGCTCAGCCTCCTCTTCATGATTTATGTCCTGAATTTCGATTCAAAAGACTCATTGTATATCATAGATTCATAATAATACAATCTATTATTCTTTCTTAAAATTATTAATTCAATCTTTGAACACTTAAAAGGTAATAGGTAAATGGGGCATACTTGAACGGGTACCGGAAACAAGTTTATGCTGCTAGAGTCAAATGTAAAGCCACTGCATTGAAACACGTCGCTAAATAATTAGTAATGACATAGAAGCACCGGTAAAAGCAGAAAACTTAAATAGAGAAGTAGGTTTAGAAGTTGATTGGTAAATATGGTAATGATGTTGAAAAGAAGATACCTGTGATACAGTATCAACTGCCACACATATGGAATGAAGAACTCTTCAGGATGACTCTCTTGTTCATAGGTAAACCGTAATTGCACAAACAGCTTTGGAAAGGGAAATATACGGATAAGATGATCTAACCCAATGATTACTGAAATTAAGCTACTTTAATAAAGCATTTCTCTTCATACCTTCATGCCTTCACCTCTCCAAGATCGGCAGTTGTTGATTATGACATCAAGAACTTTCTCCACCGACCATTCATAATCCGTGTTCTGAGTGTCTATGTGGCTATTGAAGAAATTCAAAACCTTTAACCAAAGAAAATTAATCAATGTATCAAGTTTGCTTATAAGACAGACGGTATATATACTGATGAAATCGGTGCATTCTCAGACATACAGTATATATGTTTTCCAGAAGCTCGCTAAAACGGGGATGATTCTTGAATGGTAGAAGAACCTCCTGCCTATGCATAATTGCATAAACTACCTGAATGTTACGGCCACAATATGCGATTATGCATATGAGGTAGAAATATTCAGATGAGAAATATATGAATGAGCAATCAAGTGCACTTTCTGATACCTCTGGATTTCTGGGTAATGCATAAGTTAAAATTGCATTTAGTATCTCCAGCACAAGCCTCAGGAAGTCGGCATATATATGCAGTTCTGTTAACTGCAGCATCCCTAGTAAGAGTCAATACAACACATATATCCTATAGCCATCTTATAATAGTTAGATGATGATGATGGAGAAAAGGACTTACTGGGTCCACCAGAAAGTTGTCACCACTCAGAAAATCATCTGCTACATTCATCTTATCATTTTTTAGCTCTGCTAATTTATTGTACCTAAAGATTGAGACATTCAAAGGGGAGGGGGAGCAGAGAAACAAAACCTGGAATCAGTTCCTGATTCAAGCACTAAAAGATGTCAAGGACAAAACAGTACAGATGTGACTTACTTGCGCGAAAGCATATCAAAAAGGCTGACCAACTGTTGTGATGCATATGCACTCAGACGGTGAGCATATGGTGCCATATTCGCCAAAGTTGCCAGGCAATTTGTAAGAAGATAGACATCCTGTCGCAATAGAAATGTCAAAGAACTATGTAACCATATAAATATACAGAAAGATAAATTTCTTAAAAAGGAAAAAGACCGAGTTCAATGGAAAGATGACAAGATGCCATTTTTGAAAGGCTAAAATCTGTAAAATGGGTGCAAACTCAAAAGTGGTCTTCAAAGTAAGAAAAATATGCTGGAAGCCTGGAAGAATAGCATCAAGTCTCACCCTCAGTTTAGAGAGGTTATATTTCACAGTCCGAACTAAGATTATAATCACGAGGGAACCAAGAGAAGTTTGATTCAAGCGACGTTCCTGATACCATGGAACATTAGGAAGCATCTGCAAGAATAACCATTAATCAGTAAGACTTTACGAAAAATAATCTTATATGGCTGAAGCAAAGGTCTCTTTACCAGTTTGTGAATGCTGGCATTGAAAGAGGAATCTTGGCTAAGCATAAGGAGGACTATTAGCACAATATATATGTGATTGGGCGTTCTTCTTGGAGCATTATATAAAGTCTCCAACATGGGCATCAACTGTAGGACATGTAAAAAATACAATAGCAGGATTCAGGGCAGAAACAAATGCATCAGCACATTGAAAACAGAAAAACAAACATGAACTCCAGCCAAATTATCACGTAGTAGTTGCAGAAATTGAATAGGCTATAGTAATTAAAACTGTCCTGCATTAAAAATACTTTCCGCAGAGCGGTGATGTAAGCTGACAAAATGGATGGACCCTAAGTGCTCTTAATACAATTATTCATCAACTAGACAAACTCCAACTCATAGAATATCAAAAGAACATTAAATCTAATTTTATGAACATTCTCAGTCGGGACAATTGACAGTAATTCATATCATTTCTTCAGAAAAATGCAATTCATACCAGTGTATCCAGATCTGTTCGCACCAAAGCGTACTCAAAAAAGTGTGAATTTCCGTGCATTAGAGAATAAAGCAACAGGAGAGATGTTTCATCAGCCAAATACCTGTAAATAAAATGAAAAAAATAAGATTCTACTATGTAAAGCACAGAAACAGAACTGTGTTTGCCCTCAAGATATGAGATGCGCAATGTGTAGATAGCATCATATAAGTATGGCAGAGATAAGGTTATAAATTTCAAAAGCCATGATTTCTAATAGGAAGCAGCCACATATAAAAGTTATGCGAAAAAACAACTTTATTCATACAATGGAGACTCGAATAATTTATAATATCATTTTTAACCAAATATAAAATTTGAATAAGAAGATACCACAGCACATTCAACAGGATTCTGAAGATAACAAGATTCACTACTATGATTAATAACTTTGCAATTTGCATTCCATATCAAGTGAAAGGCACTGAAAATACTAACATGCCAAGAGTATCAAACAGAGAGGCGAAAGGTAGCCTCATTATCAGATCGCCATGTGCATTCCCATCAACACCTGTGCGGCTAACTGCAAGCAAACAATTTGGAAACTTCAGCACTTTAAATACCATTTAGTTGAGAGAGTCTGGCAATGCCTAGGATCATACATTCAATATCCCGCACATTTTCAACTGCTTTGCAGAAAGGGTTTTCTGAAGTATTTGTTTCTTTCTCAGGGAGACCCTCTTCCTTATGGGGAGACTCTGAATTGCAGTTATCACCTTTATCCCTTGGAGAAGGCTCAGACATACATTTACGGTAATGAATAAGAATAAGTAAGACATTTAGACTGCTTTCTGCCAACGGACTTCTTAAAGCTTCACCCTTTGAGCTGACTAAGTAATTAAGGGGCAGCAGCATCAAGTTTGCTGCAAACACAAAAAGTAAAAAATAAAGGTCCAAAATTTAGGTATTGGGTTCCAAGAGTTCATATTAAACCACGATCCAACTGAAACAGAAAACTCAAACATCAAATCACATGTAAACTAAAAACTAGCAAAGGGAATAATTGCAACACACTATCATACCAGCTGCAGAGCCAACTCTCTTGAGTACACCGAGCTGATTTGCTTCAGAAAACATGGAATAGAATAAATTGCTTAAAGGAACCTTGGGCTGAGTGATGTAATTCAGCATTAACTTGTTCACGAATAAATCAACCAAGGAGCTTTCCTGCAGAAACAATAGATGCTCAAAATTGAAAAGTAATTGAATAGCAATCATTGAAGCCTATAACAATTGGACCTACCTGAGCCATTGCTGCATCAACGAAAGGGTGTTTATCATTCGGTCCTGGCGATGACCCAGATAGAAGTTGAGTTGACATGGCAATCAGGAAGAAGTTAAGCAGCTCGTGATGTAGAAGGTATGTTCCAGGTCTTATACAGAAAAAAAAAAAAAAAGAAACATGAATTAAGAAAACTCAAATAGAAAGAAATGCATTAACAGGCAAACATCAACTCATACCTAACATCAACTTTGGCAACGAAGTTGAGCACACTGTACATAATGAGGTTTGCAACATTTTCACCTGTTTTGATAGTGAATCGAATGAGGAATGAAGTCTTGTTCATTTTATCAGAAAATCAACTGCTACCGTATGGGGAAAATTTAAGAGATCATGTTCTTAAATTGAACACACAGACATTATTAAATAACTAATGCAAATAAATTGAGAATGCACCATATCAGATGTAAAAGCGAATGAGTAGTAAAACAAGCCAAATTTAAGTGATAACATAAGCTAGTTTTGTGAAAGGGGAAAAAACATATGGATGTTTGCCATTCAGGCTTTGAACCCTCTTGGGAAGACAAATTACATTGTGAAGCTAGGCAAGAGTAAAGAGGATAAGAATTCATACATAATATAGCTTCAAGGTTAACTTTTGTGAGTAAAAAATGGAACCTTTTGAAAAATTATTGGGAATTGGTTCTGTTTCGTCCAGCAATAGGTATAGCTCTTCAAAGTTGTCACTTGTGGCACTCTCAATGAGATTCTTCAGAAAAGTGGATGATAAAAATAATGCATTAAGAGCTTTTGAAAAAGCTGGGGATTCCACATCAGAGCCAGAAACGCATTCTTGCAAGCACCATGCTAGGTGTATCAAAATCTTCGCAAGGTGCCTTGTGCCGCTATTGTTCATTGCTGAAAGAAAAAATAAATTACACGTATTTCAAATGAATCAACAGCATACCTTGACATAAAACTGAAAACACAAAATGAAGAGGAAACTAGTGAAAAATAATATTAGAAACATTTAACACCTTAATTAAGAAAGGGACTGCATTATGATTCACGGATTATCGCGGCTGAACTCTTAAGAAATTCGTCTCTTTACTGAGAAGAAAGCAAAATACATTTGAACTCTACACCTACCAGTGCCCCCAGAGTTGTAATTAGTAAATCACGTGAACGGATTCCGCCAAAGTACAATCATGAATATTCGTTATGAACTATAGAATACAGTTAGAAAACCCTCACAATCAAAACTCAAAATAAAACGCGGCAACAAAAGATTATACAACTCTCCAAAGAAATTCAAAATACTACCAGCCGAGCAGGTGGGGGAGGGGGAGAAAGGAATGATAAGATAATTGCAACAAATGCGAAACTGCGAACTAGTTTTCGCTTTCAAAGCTAAATTTCGAGACAATTTTGACTTTCCACACGCGAGATAACAGCAGAACGCACATTAACGCAAATTCAAAGAAGAAAAATAAATTGAAGCAGGAAATCAAACGCAAAACAAGGTTTCATAAGCGAACAAAAACCGACGAAGATGACAATGGCACAGACCGAAGAGATGGCAAGCTTCGCGGACGCGATCAGAGGGCCATCGAAGATCGAGTGGAAGCTCGAGAAGCTTGTGCCAGTAATCAGAGGCGAGAGGGAAGGACTTTTCGCCGATGAAGGACACAATTAAGTACTCAGCGGTCTCCTCCAGCGGCGCTCCGCTGCCCAACCGCGGCGTCGATGGCGCTCCGCCCATGCTAAGCCTACAATGCAGCTTGAAACACGTATTCGAAAATGTGTTTGGATCGTAGCTACGAAAACGCAGGAGAATTGAAATTAGTGAGAGGAAGTGTTGATTGATTATGAGATTATTTATGGTTGAATTTTGGGGAGCGTGAGAGAGGGGTCGGACTGACTGAGGAGACGACCATGGATATGGATGGCATGTCCATACAAACAGTGGCTGCTTATTTATTTCTATTGACCAAACTGCCCTTCGAGTCTCCATCCATTTGCCATTTGGATCAGTTTCATGTTTAATTTATTTTATTTTATTTTCTGAATAACTTTTTTAATTTCTGTAATATTTAATCACGGTCACGGCCGGCATTAATTCATCTCTAAATATTGAAAATTATTATGATTAGCAAGTTATACTTGTCTAAATTACAAAATAATAATCAGGGGCGGATCTATTAAGGGGCGTCCCCCCTAGCCTGATTTTTTTTTTCATTTTTGTAGTATCATGATCCGATTTTTTATGGTATAGCCCCCTCGTATAGAAGATAAAATAGATGAGAATAAGGAAAAATATGATATAAAAAAATTGAAGTTAAGGTGAAGGCGAAAAAAAAAATTAGAGTCCCCTCGAGAAAATTTTCTGGATCCGCCCTGATAATAATAATGAAATGGTTGCTTGATTTGAGGTCTAACATAGTAACATGAAAGTGGTGTTTGAATTTTGAATACTTCAACTAAGAGCTTGTGGTTCACTTCTACAATTAAGACTATACTAGTTTGCTTTATATTAATAATGTAGTATATTTTGTAGTCAACAAAATCACTCACAAGATTATATATTATATAATTTCTTTTATTATTTGTAAATATAGTAGTGAAATAGTAATGTATAATCTAAGTTAGATCAAATTTTAAATTCGTCAACCAAGTTAAATCTCATACTTCACATTATTCTACCCATCAATCAAAATTGATTGGTTATCACTCTCCATACACACTTTATGGCCACTTTTAGTCTATTTAAGCACATAGAATATTTTATACAAATTCTCCATTCCTAAATCTTGATCATGTCCAGAAATTGGATTTCATTGTGGGCCTCATAGAATTAATATTTGGATTGGGCAAAATAAACAAGATTTTGGGCCCAAGAGAAATAAATAATAAATAACTATTGGACTTCATATAATATAATATAAAATGATGATTTTTTTCAATTATTTAGTTTGGGTTACTATTTTAATGTATTTTAATTATATGGTTTAATTTTTATATTTTGTAATATTTTTATCTCATAATTTATAATTACACCCTTACAATTACATCCTGAATAACTTTGAGAAATGAAAATATTATGAAAACAAGAGGTTAATTAATACTTTGAATAGATAATGTTGAAAGTTTGTTAAAATATTAAATAATATTTTATAAGCGTTCAAGATTAAACTGAACCATATAAATCGAAACGGAGGGAGGGAGTAATATTAATTGAAGTGAGAGAGGGAGCCTAAGTAGCAAAACAAATTTCATAATTCAACTGATTTTACACTTAGAGATCTACAGCCTTCTTCTCCCAAATGAATTTTCATATAATGATGAGGATTTCCAAGTGGTTAATTAGGGATCAGTTGTGTAAGACAGATCCATGTTGGATTATTAGAATCATAGTTGATCAGTCCACACCCTCATCATCAACACCAAATCCATCATCAATCCCCTCATTCATCAGCCCCTCCCAAAACCCTTGATCAAGACTCTTCTCTGCAGTGGTATGCAACCATTCTTGATCAACACATTTCATCGGTGCAACGCGTTCCTCCACGTTCCCTAAGCATCCTGCAGACAGGCTCATTCCCAGTTTCTTCAGCTCCAGATCATCAAGTTTATCAAACTCCCGAGCTTCATCCTTAGCACAAGTGTCTCCACCCTCAAAACTAATATAAGTATGATGATCATCTTCTCTCTCACCAACACTTCTTGAACCTTGATCAATCTGCTTCCTCCTCTTCTGACCAATTTCTTCCTCAATCTCTTTCCTCCTCTCCTTTTGCTGCACCATCTGCTGTAAGAAAATCGGGTTGCGAATCACCCTAGCCAGGAAGCTCATAGTCTGCTGCTGCTTGAGCTCACTCCATTTGAGCCTTTGTTCCATTGCTTGAAGACATGCCTTAGTATTCTGCTGCTGCTGTCTGAGCTTCACCAACTCCACCATCAGGACATTCTTGTCACGCCTCAAACGATCCATCTCAGCATCCAGACCAAATCTCCCAACCTCAACACACGGTTCTACTAAGCTGCAGCCAGATTGGTTAGAAGATGATAGAGGATTTGATGGTGTTCTTCTCCCCCTCATGTTTCTCAATAGATGCCTTTGCCCCCTCAAAAACCCTTCATTTGCAAACTCCCATTTGTTAGGATCAACCTTCCTAAAGCCCTGCAAATTGTCCACATTCCTAGCCCTTATATTTATTCAACAAACTAACTGATAAATTATTTCCTCTTGTCAAATGATCAAAGTCATCAACCATGTAATGTTATAAAGTATTGAATAAAAAGACTTGAAGAAACTCATGTGATAATATCATATATACAGAAATTGAATAGTTTTGAAGTGGGAATTAAACATCTCATTTGGATTCATTGAACAGACACAAGGGAAACTATTTTGATCATTTTATATGTTTAAATGTATATGCATATACATAGAAAGTGCCAACTTGCTATAAAGATAACTATTAAAAGATTAATAGTAATATAATAAAATTACACATCTATCTACTTGCTTAATTCAATAACATGCTTAATTCAATAACATGTTTCTAGCCATTACAAATTACCACAACATTTGAGATTTCTTGTCCCAAAAAAAAAAAAACACACACAAACAACTATCTGTAACTGGCTAGAAACTGCAACTGTTTTTCTTTAATATGCTGGAATTGCAACTTAATCATCCATAAATAATCACCAAGAAGTTTGAGAGAGAGAGAGAGAGACTGAGAGAGAGAGAGAGAGTACCCCTTACGTAAGTGTTGAGTTGCCTGACAAAGCTTGAGAAATTGCTATGCTTGAAGTACTTGGGCAGAAGATTAATGGAAAACGTCTGAGGATCCCAAACAATAAAACTGTTGTTACCTATACTCCAAGAAACAATCTCATTTGTGCTCTCATCTTCAACCAAATCATATGTCTTGCTCAAGAATGGTGGAAGGCTCGTCCCATATAAACCCTCCATAGGTTGAGGAATATTGCAACCTTTTCCGGCATCGAATTCAGATAAACTCGATCCCAACTCTTCCTCCTTCAAGCATCCAAATCTGTTCATGTCTGGTCTCAAACACAAATCTCACCAACAATGTAGCTAGCTACGACATCTATTCTGATCTTTCCGTGATTGGTCGTTTTGTTTTCAAAAGATAATAAGACAAAATATACTTACATACATACATACATATTTATGCATCTAGTTTTCAAGAAACAAATTCAAGTAGTTGGAGAAGAACATCATATATCAAACATGAACTTAATTACTCTACGACTACATGAATAACCAGCATATATAAATAAATTTCGATTCCTTCAATTTCTATGCACTTTTCACTCTTATCTTAGGCTAAAAAGGGGATCTTGAACTTGAATGAAAAGGATAAGAAAGAATGTGAATGAGGGCTGGGTGAGAAATTGAAAAAGAACCGGTAATAATGAAACGTTTTTTGCAAAGAAATTAAAACCAGGAGAAGCTAGCATTAATTTAAGTGGGCTAAAAATGAACAGCTATTTGATGGAGTAACTAGACCTATGAATAAATTAGGGCAAGAATCAGCATATATATAACTTTATTACATAATATTTTATGACAGAATACTGTTGGAACATCAACATGTGGCAAGTTTTTAGGGCTGCCACCACAACTGCATAAAAGGTGGAGGTGAAGATATTTTCAGGGGCCCTCATTCCTAATTTCTTATTTGCGGAAGGTATATATATATTTTATATTGAAATGAAACATTATTGCTAATAATATTAGCTTTTTCAAGCACTTCAATTTGTTCACCTACAATCCATATCACGACCTCTTATTTAAAAAATAAGATTGTAGCTACCCACATATCATTAATAGCATATATAAATTTAACTATTTCTAAAAAAGAGAAAAATTTGAACTGCAACCCCATTATTAGAATATGATATGAAAGATTTTGTTGGTTCATTTCAGACATGTGGTGGTAGAAATTAATTGGTTTGATTCCAAATTACTACGGCATGTAGTTGAATGATGTGCATGGTATTGAATATATAATCATTATATATTAAAAACTTAGCAAACTTATACTTCTAAATTCTAATTAAATGAATGTAGACTTGATTCCAAATTACAAGTACGTTGATTTAAGGGTTAGTTATCTTAAAATCTACACCTCAACTTTGTATTTTTTTTCTTTGTTAAAAAAAAAACTCATTTCGATTTTCGAATTAGGTTTAAATGGAATTAGGTCCGGAATAGATCGAGTGAGAACAGCCTACATATAATAATAATGTTAATTTTAATAATAATAAAGCAATGGATTAAAGTAACTCTATGCATTCAAAGTTACGTGGACGACTTTATTGCTAAAACTTTTAATTATTGAACTTTAATTTAAAATCGAGGGTAGAGGCTTAATCAAATCAAACCGAACAAGGTAATATTTTGCTTTAATTTTACTCATTTATTAAGTTAAGATTTGAATTTATTTATCAAATACATTAATATTCATAAACTTAGTAGAATTTTTGTTGACCCTCAATGGGTTTCTAGGCTTACAATCATATATTTAAACATTTTTTATTGTTATTTAGAAATTATTTTAATTTATTAAGAAATATCATATTTATTACACACATTATTTTCTTATAATTATTAAAGCTAGTTAAAAACTTACTATATTATTATTTATTAAAATTTAAAGTATAAAAAATATAAATATAGCACAATAAATGTTTTTATATTTTAAAATAAACAAACATATTTGCGACTTCACAATAACTTTCTTAAACAATTACTTATTTGGTTGAAGTCAAATAATTTTATGAATAATTTAATTTATTTATAATTCTAGAAGGTAGGAATTCGTGACCAATGGCTGATCCAATTTTTTCCTAAGGCTGAATTAGATTTTACACAATGAAAAATACAAAATTATGTAAAATAAAATAAAAAATTACTCATCATACCAGTATTTAGCCCATTTTTTCTTCATAACTTGTTGGTGGATGAGATTATGTATAAAATTATTCGATCATTAAATTATTAAATCTTTAAAAAAATTTAATTAGGAGGCTCTAACTACGTAGAGCCCATGGACAAAATTTCTAGCATATTAGTATGGCACCCGTGGGGGACTGTTTATTTTTTTATTTATCTATTTATATTTATATATAAATTAACAATTAAAGAAAATATTCATTAAATAATTAATAATTATTTTTCAAATATATTTATATTTTATTTTATATTTCCTCAAAATTAAAATGTTTCTGACTTTAGAGCGACGTGGTTAAAGCATTTTGTTTATGATTAATTTTGTGTAAAATGGATATAAGGAAGGTAAACCATTTCACATTGAAATTATGTACCCCAATCATCAATAAAATGATATAAAATAATACAATAGCAGGAAATATTAAAATTTATATATTCTGAAAGACTTTCTTATATACTTACTACATTAGCAGTACATGACACACTGAGATTATCATCATTACTTGCTAATATTTTGAGTCCACTTCTAGCCGTAACTTTGGAAATAGCAACATATAGTTAACCATGAGTAAATACAGTTTTCTTCAATAAAATGCCGACATGTGATAAGGATTGTCCTTGACTCTTGTTAATCTTTTCCATGATTGTGTCGTACACATAACGTTGTTCATCTGTTAGCTTTTCTAAACAATCAATATGTTCAGATGCTAATTCTTCATGATTATAGTTCAATTTTGAAGACTTTTGCCGGTCTTTATTGATAATAATGTGTGTGTGTGTGTATATATATATATAAAGTTGTAATCATATGTGAACCACCTCTCAGATGAGAGATAAGAACTACATATCAGCCCTTCATTTTTTAAAATTAATGACTAGGATTAAATCTGGGATTTAATTTATTTTAATTTATAAATGTTTTTTATTAATAATTAAGGGTAATTTAGGTATTATAATTTTATGATTTTTATATTCCATAACCGTTTCCTATTATTTCTTCATAATGATTTCCCATATCTTTATACTTTTTCTTTCTATGGAAGTTCCATTTCATATTTTTTGTAAGGTAATTGAATGCACATAACTACATCGATTGTATTTTCCATTTTCTTTGATTCTGAGTGTTACAAAAATTGCTTTTTCATGCGTCCTTAGTATCACAATTTTTTTAGTTCGGTCGTGTTCAGCTTTACATTTACACCTTCTTGTTGTGTTTCATTAGGTGTATTCATGGAGATCTTAGACGATGGTACGTGAGACTTTTTTATATTTTTTGTATTTTTTGTATGTTTTTTTGCGTAAGAGATTTTTTTCTCAATGTTCTGCATCATTCGAATAACAAGTTTTTTTTTAGTTCTTATTATTGCGAGTTACATAAAACTATTTGTTATTGTGAAATATTTGCGGTTTGTTCGCCTATAATTTTACAGGAAAAGTATATGGTTGTTCCATTAATCTTGTCACTTGCAATTCACATAAATAGTTTTATATTTTTTATATGTAAATTGTTTACTTTTTTAGTTATGAAATATTGCATTCCTTTCGCCTGTAAATATGCAGTATAACTGTATAATAGTTGCAGTTCAAGTATACGGTTGTTGCATTAATCTTGCCAGTTACAATTCACATAAAAAGTTTTATGTTTTTTATATGTAAATTGTTAATTTTTTAGTTATCAAATATTGCATTTCTTATGCCTGTAAATATGCAGTATACCTATATAATAGTTGCAGTTTTTTTTTTAAAAAAATAATTAATGATTTGCTATTTTGTTTCATGTATTGTTTATTGTTGTAGTTGTCATTACGCCGGTATGTGAGGCCTCATTGAACCCGTATTAACTCAGGACCAAATTAACTCCGTTGGTGATAAGAGACAAATGTTTCAGAATGTTTATGGAGCATAAATTCCCGATAAAGCTGATGTTCATCCACCTGACATTTTTAAGATTAAAGGAAGTTGTAGTTGCATTATCTCACATAAAGAGAAGACTATTAGAATGACTTTCTCATTTCTTGACATTCTGTTCTTACATTCCAAAAGTTTGGTGTGTTGAAGAGCATATATTTGTATTAAAGCAAGTTTTTATGTAGTTCTATACATTTTTCTATAGAAGTTATGCAACTTTGTAAGTTTAGGATAAAATACTTTTATGGTCATATATTGAATTTTGGTTTTCACATGCAATTTTTTTTAAAAAAAATTCATGGCATTCTTAGGCTGAATATATTCAATTTTTTGGTGACTTATTTACTGCTAGTATTGCATTAAGGGGGAATTCAAGTGCCCCAAATGGTTTTCTCCTGAAGCACGGAGGCTGATTACAAGGATATTGGATCCAAATCCAGTTAGCAGGGTTTCAATTGCTAAGATTAGGAAAAGTTCTTGGTTCAGACAAAGATTAAGCTTGAATCAGAACTCCATGATGCTGAAAGCAGTGCATCCTTGAGTCAGCACAGCAGTGGTAGTACATCAACAGATGACATAGAATATGCCTCTCGACTCTCTAACTTGAATGCATTTGATATAATTTCTCTATCAGCTGGATTTGACCTATCAAGATTGTTTGAGGAGCCTTCTTCGAAGTAAGTAGCTAGGTTCATTTTCTGGAAGCCTGATTCTTCCATCATATCTAAGATGGAAGAACTTGCCAGGCGCATGAAGCTCAAGATAAATAAAAGTGACGGGTTTTAATTTTGTATACTTCTTCACACAAATGCATTTTATTTAAATGATTTATGCAATATTTCATATCTTTTAACTGCAAGTTTTTTACACTTTCATTATTTTCAAAATCAGGATCATAAGAAGAAGAAAAAATTCTACATCGGGTTGATTCTACAAATACAGACTCCACCAAAATCATGAAATTCATGCAGAATAAATCCCCTCCATCAATGTCAGCCAACATAGACTGCACTACATCTGCATTTTTAATGCAATATTTTGACTTTCCAATATATGCAGCCCATTCATCGATCTCCAAATTACATGCACTATGAGTCTTCCTTTGCACAATTTTGCTACCTTTTGGAAAAGCCAATGTTAGCCATATATCTTCTTATGTAATATGTACCCGATCGTTGTTGGGCATAAGAAGGCAACAACTAACTGGTTCGAAATTTGAGACCCATCAATCCGCCATTTTCATCGGAATCTCTTTCACCTCATATTTAGT